>JAHDIT010000080.1:0-66358 GCA_019232045.1 Ogataea degrootiae
GGGGGGGGGGGGGGGGAGGGGGGGGGGGGGGGGGGGAGAGGGGGGGGGGGGGGGGGGAAGGGGGGGGGGGGGGGGGGGGGGGGGGGGGGGGGGGGGGGGGGGGGGGGGGGGGGGGGGGGGGGGGCAACTTCATTTCTCTAGTCCAGGCTATGAAAGTGCTGACATAATATGAGAGAAACAAAACAAATCGTTATTAAACAGACAGAATAGAGATTCATATTGTTTGCATTAAGCTTCCGAAACGTCCTGCGGGTAATAAAAAGTTTAATGTTACAGATACGAGCTGTTTCGAGTAAAATGAACAAGACATGGTGAATTGGCACATTTCTATTTTATGTTTTAGAGGAAAGGAAATAGCTAGCAAGCAAAGCTTTTGTCCCTGGAACGAAATTCCGACTCTTGTCTCTAGACGCTTGATCCAAAAATGGGAGAAGTTTTAATCTTAACAAAATGTTCACGTCAATTATAAACACTTCGCATGAGGTATGGAGTGGAATTCCCTTATTATTGTGGAGTTGAAATGTGGAGTCCAATTACTACGGCCACCTGGAGCATGTTGCTAAAGACTTTGATAACCACACAATGCAGTAGTTCAAAATTGAAACTATAACTTTCTACCTGTTAATAACGTGTATGTAAACTGACTTCAATACTCCTTCGGTAAAGTCACTATGAGAATAGCACTGAGTTACATATAATAAGGAAGACAAACAAACGACACAAAAATGTTAAGAGAAATTAGTCGGCTGCAATAATTGTGAAGTCATTAAATGCACGCGCCTCAAATGTGAATGTCATATAAAGAAACGATGATCCAAGGAACCTAAAAATAAACCGAATTTGAAGATTAGGTGCAATGATATGTACTAATTACCGGTGTTCTCTATACTCTATACCTGTCTCTTCTTCCACATGAAGTGTAATGTGTCGTGCAAACCTCCATCCGGATTGATCACAAACTCTGTGGAAATTAATTGGGACCTTAGATAGGAAAAGCAACCTTACACATTAGAAGGGTTAAGCAAGTTTATAACTTTCAAGACCTGGGATTTCAAAGGAAAGAGAATTACCTATTACCAGTCTTATATGCCATACCAGTAACAGTGTGTGTGTTCCATAGGTTTTTTGAATCTGTAAGATTTCTGTTGATTACCTAAATGCGAAGATACAGTGAAATGTATCTCTTTGCTCCTGGGTATCTATCTGACTGTAGTCTTGGAGTATGAAACTGATAGAGGGGCAGCAATTTTGTAAGATTAATCAAATCTGTATGGTGATGTCATCGTGTTCTAAAGAGGTTCTAGATTAGAAACTGGAAGAAAGATCAGCAATGTTTTCAAGCTTCTTTAGATCTATTCAACAAAGAATGCGACTTCGTCTTCGGAGGTATAGACAGTTTGCAAAATGTGTTTCTAACCGCATTTAGTTGACCCCAGTTCTTTTGCTTTGTTAATGGCGAACAAGAAAAACGTTTTTAACCTATTTATACTCTAGAACAGAGAGCATATGAATCACTGGAAGTCAGCCCAATCACATAGGAGAACACGATTATTACTAACTTTCTACGACGTTGGTGATTGGATATTCACTCACAGAAAATTACATTACCTATCTTAGCAGATCAGTATACCAATATAGATAATGTAAAGCTTCAAATGGATTTCATTCAGAAAATATTATAGCTAGAGCTTTTGCAATTCGAAATGCCCCCGATCAGTCCAAGTGAGGAAGCAGGAACAGAACCACCCCAAATTCTTTTGTAAATTTTAGACTGAATTTCCAGGCTCTCCAAAGCTTAAAAAGAAAAGGTAGGGAAGATTTTGGGTAGTCAGTGTCCCTGTTTATCAATCTCAGGATGTTATAGATGTTATAGAGTTACCATAAACATATGGATGATATTGATGATACCTTCAGAATATTTCAGCTTGACAGTTTCAAGCCAGTTAAACTATAAAATGCGTTTGAGTAGATCCTTATTCACAATACAAACATGATTTCTGGGTCAGATGTTTTCTGTACGAAAAAAGATATAATGCGCAGCCATCTTTGCAGGTGTCTATCTATCACCTTAATAGATATCCTTGCTTTTCATTTTCACTGTTCCCTTCTTTATATTTCCTGGTTACTGAAGAAACATAGTGCTAGTTGTTGTATTAATAAAGGAACTAAAAGTAACGAGAGTGACAGAGGCTCCAGCCAACGGATCGATGGGTAAATCTGGCAACGCTTGATATCCGCAGACACCACTGCCCCTTTGTTTCTAAAAGCCTTTCAAGGACTCTAACCTGTCGTCAGTCCGTGCTACTAACCATTAGTGCATATAGTGCATATTATGTGTTTGCCCACTACCTTCTTCAGAGGTGCTGCGGACTTGCTGATTGTCCACTGCGTCCAGAGATGCACCCATATACATACAATCTATTATGCTTTCTTTGACACGCAGTGTATTAACAATGACATCGGTCCAAATTCGGAAAGGTAGTGCGCCACGCCGAGCTTTAATTGAAATTTCCTCCAGAATCCAATAATTTGTATTGTAGCAAATGTACAGTTGACCATGATGGATCATAATCAGGCTGTATGTGTTTCGTATTATGCTGTATTATGTCGTACTATATCGTATTATTCCTTATTAAGCTATGTTATGCTCTGGTTTGATATAAATAGGTTTCCCCTATTATTCTCTCTGTCCATATCGTACTAAAACAGCTTCCAGTTTCTACACTTTTTGGGACATGGCAAATTCAAGTTTGAATCCATAGCTTCTGACTATACTTGATTTCATTAGCTCTCCTTATACGCTGCACTTACAGCTAGGCATATAACCTCCCATACCCCTTGTTAGCTTTCTTAGGTTATAGTAATCTATTGATATCTATCTATAAATAAATAAATTTATTGCGGAACTGTTCAAAAGAGAAAAGCATAGGAATAGGGGTTACTTAATACACATTTCAAAATTCAAGGATTCAATAACTTCAGTTTAACAATATCAGAAGTAGGAAAACAAACATTTTATACACAGTTCTATTTGCAACAACAGCTTGTATTTCATATTTTGTGACTGTTCTTGAGTCTTTTTTCTTTTTTCATTAATATTCATCTGTTAGAACTACTATTGAAGGAATACTTTAAAAGACCAGACTCGCAGTTTACAGCTTTCCTGCAAATAGACACAGGATTTGAAAGATCGGAACAAAGATATCCATCTTCATATTTGAATTAACAGAAGGACGTACAAGTAAAGGGCAAATACCCTTGTTATATCCGTCCAAAAGAGTCGAAAACAAAATCATATACCATTTTGTTATCCAAGGATGTCCTCAGACGAACCCCCTCCAAGATCACTCCAGGTGGTTGATGAATCCGATCAATCACAAAACTCGCAAGCTTTACAAGATAAGAGAAATAACAACCAAACAACTTCTTTCATTCATAAATTATATGCAATGTTGGAAGACCAAAGCTTAAATCACGTTATATGGTGGCATGCTAACCAAAGTTCATTTTACGTTTGCCCTACCGAAGAGTTCTCAAAGGTTTTAAGTACTTATTTCAAACATGCAAATATCGCTTCTTTCATTAGACAGTTGAATATGTATGGTTTCCACAAAGTTAATGATTCTTACAATAACGAAACTTCAGCTCCTCAAAATACAGGCAAGCCTGAGACTTCAAACCAAAGTACACCGGAAAATGACAGTATAAGTACATCAAATAACGTTCCAAAATCAAGAAAGGGTTCAACTTCTTCATCAAACGGCGGTAACCAAGTCTGGGAATTCAAACATTCATCAGGTTGGTTCAAACATGGGAATATTGAAGGCTTAAACCAAATCAAGAGAAGATCATTCAAAAATGTGGCCTCACAAAAAGAAGTGCATAACTTGAAAACATCTTTATCCCAAACCTATAGTGCCGACTCCATGCCTAGCGCTGTGGCACCTCCCGGGGCTATTCCACCAATTTCAGTCAGTAAAGAGATGGAGAATCCACCTAATAGTAATAACAATAACTCCGACAACAATAATACATCTACAAGTCCATCCGCTGCCAATAATTATAATGGACATAGCAGTTTGGGAAGCAATATGAAAGAAGTTCAAAATTACACACCATATAGATATACATATCAGGCTAACAGTCCGAACGATTTAAATGATAATCAAAGTCAAGAAGAAATGGAAATGAAAGCTAGATTAACTAACTCCTATTTACAACAACAAATGATTTCCTCATTACAACAGCAAAAAGATACCAAAATTGTCGAACTACAAACCAAATATAATGATCTTTTGAAAGCTAATGACTCATTGAACTACAAGTATGAGATTATAAAAGATGACTTGACTAAAACAAACTATGATTGTGTCTCAATGCTTGATTTATTCAAAGATTTGTTGAACGTTATTACTCCAGCAATGAAGCAACAGCAATCGGATCACTCAAGCGATCCAACCACGATGAGAATATATCAAGAGTTGGATAAATTCAAGAGCAATATTTTGCAAAGATCTGCAGCCAGAGATATGGCTTTAAAACAAGCCACACAATCTCCAGGTTATTATGCTGATCTTTCATACCAGCACAACCCATCAATGGGATCGGTAATAGTCAATGGACCAATGAATCAAAACCAGTCTTCATTCTCTCAAGGTCAACCATTACATCCGCAACCTCAACCGCAACCTCAACAGCAATCTCAACAACCCCACTATCCTCCACATCATATGTCTCAGTCTCATAATTTCTCAACTTCTTCTTTCCATGATCCACCTGTTTTGCATAAAGACATTAGATATAGTACTACTTCAAGTAGATCTAGAGATTTGTCCGTTTTTGATCCTTTACAGCCTATTCCTCCGCAACCTCTGGTGGCTGGAGGTTCAATTGCAATGCAACAACATACTCAATCTCCTCACCTTCAACCTCAATTCCATGAGCAAGATCAAATGTATTTGCAACAACAACAGGACCAAATCCACGCTCAGCAGCAAATTCAAATGCAACAAGCCCCACCCCCACCTCCAACTGCTCAACAGCATCATCTCCAACAACAGTTACCCTCCCAGATTCAACATCAACATCAACAGCCACAGCATCAAATGCAAAGAGATTCTTCATTGGGTTTATCTCTTCCACCACCAACAGTTCATCAGCATCATCCTCCACCAACGTCTTTCCCAAGCTCACCAAACCCGGTCAGAAAATATACTCCTAATTCCCCATCAACCACTCAACAAATGCAACAGCAAAACAACCTACAGTCTGGCCATCCACAACCTCAGGTGATCCAATCATTATCTAACCAGTCAATGGTAACTACACAATCAATGGATACAAATAAGACAAGATCTTCTTCTGCAAATTCACTAACATACATTGGATCAAATGGTCAACAACCACCACAACAGTCGCAAACGCCACTTTTACCCCATTCTAGCTCACACCAAAGATTGCAACAATTGCAACAACCACAACCCTCTCAACCGTCTCAACCACCTTCCCAACAACCACAACAATCGTCAGAACAACAACAACCTCCATCATCACAACAATCACAGCAATCATCACAGTTACAACAACAATCAACTGTGCCAGGAAAAAGGCCTACATCAATTACATCTCAACCTACCACTCCATTAGAAGAAAAGCGTTTATCTACTGGACAAATGTATTTTTTAAACAACCCTCCTCGTTCCATCCCGGCCCAAATGGGTTTAACCAGCTTACCTCACGTGTCTTCCATTGACCAAAACCCATCTACTTCCCAAGCACAACAACAACAACCTCAACAACCCAACACATCATCTACCTCGCCGGGTGCCAGACCAGGATCATCACAACAGGTTACATCTTACTTCAATCCACAAGCCCCAAGTGAAGTTTTGCAACCACGTACCAACTCTACCACCACCTCCTATAATGCAAGTCTGTCCGGAGCTGGAATAAACGGTAATTCCTCGAATACACAAATCTCATCCTTAGTATCAGGTACTGTTTCCAACGGTAACCAACAGCAACAACAAGCTAGTAACGGATCGTTACCACCTCCCCCACCAGCTGCATCTCATCAACTACAAGGAACTTCATTCCAGTCTCAACCAACAAGCAACAATACTGTTTATTCGTTACTAAATCCCAACAATGAACCCTCATCAAGCGCTGTTGCCTCTGCAGTTTCCCCTTCTACAAAGAGAGGTTTGGAGGATAATGAGATTTCTAGACCCAGTGTTACAAGTGCAGCTCATTCAACCTCTCCTGTCCCTTCCACTGGATTGTACCATCAAGAATTGAAGAGAACTAGATTGGTCTAAAGTGTTCGATGTTGCATCTTCTTGTTTTCGTTGATTCTGCAGATGTTGCGGGTATTATATAATTTGGATGAATACCTTCTTTTATGCGTGTTTTTATAGTTTACTCATGTATATATATATCAGACTTTTAATTCGTTTTACTATTACTATCGTGTTTGTTTTATATATTTTCATTTGCTGCTTTTATTATTTCTTCCTTTCTTACCCATTATTATAATTGTGGCATTCTACTCTTTTTATGCTTTTACGGTTTGACTCTACTGCAGTTACTTCTATATTGCGTTAATATTGTGGTTGTCAGGTCGTGTGGTCTTTTCAATTCTTTCCAAAGCAATAATCCTTACTTTTAATAAGAAAAAAACTTGTATTCTTATTTATATATATATGTACTACCTACTACAATTACTCGATCTCTTTCGATCTATCACCAGAATCAACTTGCTTCCTTTTCTTTTCCTCCAACCTCTCATAGTACGTATCTGAATCCCCTCTTTCATCCAACTTCAAGAAAACGTCATCACTGAAAGTAGTCCGGTTTCTAGCCTGTCCCATTCTTTCGTAGTAATCAGCCCCACTTAAACACTCAATTTTATCAATGAACAAACTAAATTCGCCAGGCTTACCATCCGCAATTGAAATACCTATCGACTTAATTCTATCCTTTTCGAATTCACCTTGATTTTGAACTTGAATGGCACCACGATTCGTTAGTACAAAGTCATCCAATTGTACGAAAACATCCCTCCATCCAGAATCACTATCTTCACCAGTTGAATTCTCTGGTGCAGTAGAATGCTGAATGTCTGTACCCAATGTTGGAGTAAAGATAAAAAGCCTATGCTGGTATATATCCGTACGGGACAACGTATCCGTTTGTATATTAATTATAAACTTTCTAGTTGGTGTGTTGTTTTTAACTCTTAGAAATAATGCATGATAAGGAGTAAAGTCCCACCAGAAATTGGCAAACGATTCAGTTAGGTAAAAAGGCTTGAACTGTGCCATGTTTGATTTTTGTCTGTTTCTTGTCTTGAACATCGACCATCCTGATTTCTTAACTTTGGGGTTTCCCGCTGGTAATGTTTGATTTAAGTTTCCATGAAAATGGGCCACTAGTCGATTATTCGCAGAAGCCGGTAATCTGTAAGGTTCAAAGTTGACTGTTGAGAACCCTCCAAGTGAACTGTCACACCCCGTTTGTATCTTTTTGAAAGTGTCTAAGGATTGGAAATCAAGGAGAGTTAGTTGTGTTGGCTTCTGCGGTGCCGTGAGGTATTTTTTCATAAACTTAAACATAACCCTTTATTTTGAACTACTTTCAGGTTTATTTTGTTGTGCAATTATACCAATTTGGTCCAGTTTTGTACCAAGAAAAGAAATTGTTGATCTAATCTCTACAAATTCTCTTCAACTTCTTAGAAGATAAGATCTCATGTAACAACCCATCTTAATCAAATTCAGGTGCGGGGTTTAGGCCGACGTGAATATGATACTGAAGTCGATCGTCGAAATTTGAAAAAATTACGTAACCACGTAGACAAGAACAAAACAAAAACAAAACAAAACAGAAATTGTTAGTCAATATCTACTTTTGATATCTCTTCTTTCTCACTATCCATATCCATCTCTAAGACACTACAAAATACTTGATTGATAAATTCAGACAATGACACTGAGGTTGCACAAAAGGGCAGCCAGGAGACACAAAAAGTTGGTCAAGTCCAAAAACGAAGCTAAATTCAAACAAAAGAATTTGGATCTCATATTGTACTTGAATTACCTTCGATTTATGAACTCGCTCATCAAGAAAGCCAACGAGTTGTCAAATCAAGATGCCAGCTCTGAGATACTGTTAAAGCATTTAGATGACTCCAAATTTGAAATGCTAAAGAGGTTTAGAGGTTGATTTGGGTTGGTCTTGCTTATTTTTAATGCTTGTCATGTTTCATTTGTTTTTGCTTTCGATATCCCGCATTCAGTTTAGTTTTAATTCATTAATGTTATACTTTTATCAAGTTACATTTATTAAACACTATATACAAAAGTCATTAGGCGATAATTAATTTATTCGTAAAAAAAGTTGTTCATATGAGGTTGTCTCAACATTTCAATGTTATTAATGGCTAAATCCGGACTTTCTTTAAATTGAACAAACAAACCTTGTAGTTGAGCTGTGCTAACATAAGGTAATTCCAAAGCCTTGAACTTGTTCAAAAACTCCTTTGACTTCTCAGTTTCATCATTGTAAAATCTCAAGAACATATTTTCAATTTGATAATCAGATGCGTTGTCGATCAAAACCTTGTAATCACATCTACCTGGTCTCAATAAAGCGGGATCTAATCTTTCTGGATGATTAGTGGTCATGAATGTCAACACTTCCTCTGCAGATGTAACACCATCTAGAGCATTCAATAACCCACTGAAAGTAACACCAGCAACATAACCTTGATCCTTACTCTGTTCTCTTTTGTTAAATGCAGCATCTATATCTTCCAACAACAAAATTGTTCTCTCCGGAATGTTGTTCATTAAATAGGCCAATCGATCGTCAGTCAAATTAGGTTCACTGATATTCAGAATGGCAATGTTGTAATCTAATTCGCCAGCAAGAGCTTGAATAAAACTGGTTTTACCAGAACCCGGTGGTCCATACATCAAATAGCCTCTTCTATATGGGATACCTCTATCGTGGTACCACTTACCAGAACCCAAGAACTCTTTAATATCTCCCAAAATAGCTTCTTTGATGCCCTTATCAAGGATAACAGAATCCACTAATCTCTTCTTTCTAGGTTGTCCAAATGGTCTCCAGTCTTGACCCCAAGATTTAAACAAAACTGTCTTGCCTTCGGCCATCTTCATTGCCATTTGTCTAGCTTCATCCAAGATAGCTGCTAATAAATATCTATCCCTGTATAACGTTGTTAAAGTCACCGTTTCCATTGGTTTACCTTCATTGTGGATTCTCTCTGATCTTTCACGCTTAACATAAAACCACGCCTTTTGGTACCTTATCCAATGGTTACCTGGACCAGGGACAAACGAAAATCCTGTAGATATGGAACCATTTGGGTGTTGCACAACTTGTGTTTGTACACTCAAGTGTCTAGATGAAGTATTCTTGTATGATGACATCCATTGTAAAAACCAAGCATAGGAGTTATCGGAGTTTCTTATCTCTAGGTCAACTAACATTCTTCTATAAGCTAATCCTGCAATGGTAGAAACAGATTTACGTAGAACTGCAATACCACCTCCAAGAACCATAAGACCACCACCGGCGGCAAAGTACGGATTAGAGGCCATAACCGTGGTTAGAAAAGTAGGTTCATTTGGAGATTGGGGTTTCTTACTAAAATTTTCAAGAGCTAATTCTTCTGTAGTTGGAGTTAAAATTGTAACTGGTGTCACTATAGTATTGTCATTTGGCAACTTTCCAGAGCTTTCTAAAGATCCCGTTCCGCTAAAAAATCCCATCTTAGTGTTTGTGGTACTCTTTAGAGTGCCGTTATAGAATAATCTGGGTCAAGAATATCCAGATGAATGGAATCATAATAAGTTTATCAAAATGGATTCCATTTCAAAAAAATAAAAGTGGCTAGATAATGTGGTGCAGCCTCAATTTGTGGCTGGTGCAAACTGGAGCTGTTTTGCTTTTGTGTCCGTCTCAATTTTCTAAACGGGTTAAAGAGGATGGCAATGGCAACCTGTCTTGTTTGACTCTTTGTCAAGGGAATTGGACAACAAAGCATACATAAAACAGCATACTATAATATAAACCACAGCATATTTACATCTTTGAAACATTAAACTTAAATAAACCCGCCAATGACAGACCCTTCATTACCGCCGGGCTACTCACAACCACCAAGTGGCCTGAACGAGTTTTATCCGGCATCAGAGAAAGAGAATCCATTTGACGATATCAATGACGAAGAACTGATAGCGGCGTCAAATGAAAACTTACCAAAGTATTCGCAGGTGTCCGAATCTTTAAGGGCGGAAAAAGATATCATTGAGAACGGTGCAGCATCAGCTATCCCACAATTCCCTGCATCAGACGCAACAGCACCACCCCCTAAATTACCAGAAAGAAAGTATAACTTCAGCAATGCACAATTTTTCAAAACAAGTGACAGAATCTTAGACGATATTAGAAATGATCCTTTGTTTTTCTTGAGTGCATACAAAGACGAATCAGAATCAGAGGATGATAACTTTGGTAGAGGTATTTTGCCAGAGAGTTCTCTTGATTATGCGGAGAGATTGAATAAGTTCATAATCAATTCTCAAAAAAGGTATCAAATGCTAATGCTGAGTACTAGTATTGAATATTTGAATACAAGCAAAGTTGAAACATTAGATGAGGATAAGAAATTATGGGTTTTCAATGGTATCATTGTGCCCAAAGTACAAGTAAAAATTCCTACTTCTCCAATTTTCCATTTCAAACTGAAGATAAAAGGTAAAGAGAATGCGATGAAAGTGAAGCACAAATTTTACTCGTTCGAAGACGAGCAATTGTTTCCTGAAGATAAGAAAGATTTAATACTTGATGAATCGAGAATTATCGCCATCACAAGCCAATACTCAACCGATGAAGAAAGATACCATAGCCAAGTCATTGAAAGCTCACTACCAACAATAATAGACTCGGCTACATACGTTTGTCAAAAGACAGGTACACTGGTGAGGGCTGAAATCTATGCGCCAGTTTTGGATTATGAAGATTTGAAAGAGTTTGAGAATGAAGAGATTCAATTGAGAGTTATGTCATATGCATCCCTACTACCTGAGAGTAATCAAAACATTAATATACCAACTACACTTGAATGCCTTCATACTCTGTTTAGAGTGTTGAAGGGTCCATTAGATAATATAGACGTTGAAGATAACAAAACTTTGAAGCCGCAAACGTCAATGGTTTTGAATTTGAATTTGAATTTGGAGCTACTAACCAAGAAGCTGTTCTTTAGGAATATTTCTGAAGAATTACATCCACCAAAATTTAGAGATTTGGGGGAGTTTGCTCAAATAGCTGTTGATTATTTCACAAGAGCATTAGTGGAAGTTATGTACTGTGGGTTGATATATGCCCCTAACCCACAAGAATTTTTCAAAGCTAAAATCTTGTTCAGTCAAGATTTGAAAGAAATTTTCAAAGTATTCAATGAGCCTGAATTATCAAATCAAGTTCAATACTGGGAAAATTGGTCCGATTATCTGTATTCAGCTGCATTTACAGCATTAAGTTCGTGTTCATATTACTCAGACACTACTATCATTGATTGTTACGAAACTTTGACTCGTATGAACCCTGATTATATTCCAGAATATTTTGATGCTTTGACATTTGCATCTACTTCTAGGACTGGGCAGGATTTACAAATTTATATGACAACACTACGGTCGCAAGGTGTTATTGGGTATCAGGAATTGAAGAGTAATTATCAAAAGCTTGGATACAATATTTCCGATCCTGAAGTTGCCAATTCGTTGACTGATGATCAAATAATCATAGCCTATAAGAGCAACTTAGTCTTATGCCAGTCAAAGTATGAACGCACTACATTTAGAGAGGCATTGGAAAAGATTGGACTTTATAGAGAAAGTCCTGCAATCAAAAGTTTTATGGAAACTGAACCATTGTTTGACATTTCAGAAGCTTATGATGCATTAGAAACAGATCCATCAGTTGATGATGATGTATTAATTACTGCGTATCAACTGAAAGCTGAAGATACAGGTTATCATAATTCACTTTATCCAAGGGCTTTACTTACTGTGGCTATCCATAGAAAAAGTTTAATGTTGATTAACTTCATTGATTCTAACCTACCTCAATTCGACCATCATAAACCACGATCGTTAGAAGATGCATTCCAAAAAATTGGATGTGATCAATATGCGGATGATGCCAACGTTGTTAGAATTTTCCAAGAAAGGGTCAATAAAGAATTGAATGTGAACTTCCAAGAGTTATGGAACTGTTTAAAAGTTATTGGTGAAACAAGATCATCCAAATTAATCGAAGGTTTCTTGAGTTCAGGTATCATTGATTCTAGATTGTTATCAGCAGATAAAAGTCCAGCTGGCTTGAACAACATTGGTAATACTTGTTACTTGAACTCATTATTACAATACTATTTTGTTATAGAACCATTAAGATCTGTGATTCTAGCATTCAACAACTCTTTAGAAAACGATTTCATGGATTCCAATGAAAATTTCACACTTAGAAGAATCGGTGGTAGAACAGTTGGTCAAAAAGAAACTGAGAGATCGTACCAGTTTATGTATCAACTACGAGATTTATATACCAAGATGATCCACGAAAATGAAAGATGTGTTCAACCTACTAGAGAATTAGCATATTTAGCTTTTAGTCCAATCAGTGACGAAGTTGAATTCAACAATGATGAAGAAGAAGCTGATGGTAATGATGATGAAAAACAAAGTAACACATCTACAAAAATTAGCACTGATGGTGATACTGCAATGATATACCACACTGAAGATAAAGAGAACGAAAATGTTTCCGTTGATACACCTTCTGATGCAATGGACGTTGATAATACCGTTGATAACACTGTTGTTGAAGAGGATAACGTTTACGATGAAGAATTACGCGATGCTGAACCAGTACAAGATGACAGCTCCTCGTCAAAGTTTACTACACCATCTTCTACACCATCTCCTGTTCTTGTTCTACCTCCTGAAATCAAGACTGCTGCCACTGCTCAAATTAGTGCCGATCAAATTGAAAATGCTTTGGAAATCGGCAGGCAACAAGATGTTACTGAATGTATTGAAAACGTTTTAATTCAGATCGAAAGTGCATTAGAACCAATGGAACTAGATACTGATAACGAACAATTGGATTTAATTAAAGAACTGTTTTATGGTAAGACCAAACAAGTTTTAATGCCAGTTGATCCTATTACTAAAGAAGAAATTGATGTTACTAAAGCTAGAACCAAAGAGGAGAGATTTTTGAACTTGATTGTTAATATCGGTGACCATCCTAAAGACATTTATGATGCTTTGGACACTTATTTCACTGAAGATTTATTAACTTTAGACAACGAAGAAGTTAAGAGATCATTAACTATTACGCAACTCCCAAACATTCTACAAATCCAGATCCAAAGGGTTCAATTCGACAGAGAACGTTTAATCCCTGTCAAATCCATTGAACCATTACCGTTTAAGGAAATTTTATATATGGATAGGTATATGGAAACGACTGACTCTGAACTTATCTCAAAGAGGAAAGAAGTTTTCCACTGGAAGCATCGTATTGCAAGTTTAACCGAACGCAGAAACCAGATTTTAAAGCGTGATGAAAAGGGTTTGACGATTAAAGAAATCCTGGACGGAACAAGACAATATCTAAAATCAGCCATTGTTAACGACATTGGGCTGCTGATTGATTCTAATACTTTGTTAGTCTTGGATAAACAAATTGAAAAAATTGAAAATGAATTGAAGTCAATAACACAAGAAATCGAATCCTTGCAAACTAAAATCTCGTTACAGTTCAACGACCTAAATAAAATCGGGTATTCGATCTTTGCAATCTTTATTCATCGTGGGCAAGCTTCCTACGGTCATTATTGGATTTACATCAAGGATCCAAAATCAAACCTCTACAGAAAGTACAACGATGAAGTCGTTAGTGAAGTCACCATTGATGAGGTTTTAAACTTCAGTGAGAATAACAACGCTACTCCATACTATTTGGTTTTCGTAAAGGACGAGTTAGTCGATTTGATCGAGCCGTTGAAAAGGGAAATTACTGAGGAGTCAATATAAACAGTACCTATTTAAATTAATTGTCTGTCTATTTTCTTTTACAAATTTATATATGGTCATCGTAATTTGTTCAAACTTTCTTTCTCCCTTTTAACAACACACATAAAAGCCTGATCGATATCCCTAATAATATCCTCATAATCCTCACAGCCGATACTGAACCGTAATAGGTCACTCTTACCTTCCCCACTCTCACTTGTACCACCACTCATACCACCATTACTAGTTGCATTATCCCTACTATTAGGCGGTTGCTGCTGTTGGTGTTGCTGATCTTCTTGTGGATAGGAAATTCCAAAATTCGGATTCTTGAAAGTTAATTCAACTAGTGTCTCACCACCTTCCATCAATGGATTATTACTCAAGAAATTAAATTTCTTCAAGACGGATTCTGCAATGTGTCTACTAGTGAACTCCACTGCGAAAACAGGATTATAATACCCATTCAATTGATCTCTTACATCATCCTCATCGCCATCTTTGGTATCTGCTGTTTCTTGTAACGAAGAATGGTGCAATTTACTAACCACCTCTTGATATTTATTCAAATTCTTAGATAGAAATTTGACTACTTTCTCCGTGTTTCCACACTGAGTCAATATTCTCATTTTAAAAGTTCTTAAACTTCTTAACAATAGAAAAGAGTCAAATCCAGCTATGCTTGTTCCTAATGAAGATCTTTCTAAGCTCAATCCCTGTTTATCTTCAAGTTTCTTGGTGACGACGAAACCGGCACTTAAATCGGAGACTCCAGCAAGGTACTTGACAGCTGAATATACCGTGTAATCTGCCCCATATTTGAAGGGGTTTTGTAATGGTGGTGGTGCTAAAGTTGAATCAACTAATAGGTACGACTTATGTTGATGAGCCAAACTAGCGTATTTAGAGATCGAAAGTAGGTAACCTTCGGGGTTCATTGGAGATTCAATCAGTATTACTGAACCAGGAACTAATTTATCAGTTTCTTCAAGTGACAGTTTTTCTAAACCTGTTAGTTTCGAAAGTAACTTGATAACTCTATGTGACCCCTGATAACCTGAATTATTAATGCATATTTTCGAAGGATTTAAATAACTGAGTATTCCCATTATAGCACTGGTTCCACTGTTATATAAAGTGACATAATGGTCAGAAATGATATTTTGCAAGATTTTTTCAACTTTTTCAGAGTTCGGATGTGTGGTTTTCGAATATGCAAAGTTCTCTAGGGTGTACGATGGTTTTGTTTGTTGGTGCTGGTGCTGATGTTGATACTGTTGTTGTATTGAGGGTTGTGGTTGTAGTGGGTCGCTGAAGGTTGGGTAGTATGGCAGTTGTTTTGAATTTGGTGGTACGACTGGTTCTGGTTGTATTTGATGGAGTTGAGGTTGCTGAGATATTTGTGGTTCTTGGTTAATAGAATTTTGTTCATGGTATTGTTGTATTGGTATATCCGTCAAAGGTTGTTCATTCAAAAAAACCGGAGTTAATCCAGATTGCTGATTCGAACCAAAATTTCTCAAAAAAGAGTTGAAATTATCATCAGAGTGAATCAATCTTGTATTGAAACCTACATTCGGATTATTGAATATTTCATCAAAGTCGATGTCTAAGTCATGTGATGAGGATGAGGATGATGTATGCGCTTGTTGTTGCGGTTGGGGGATATTATTTAATGGAATTATTTGTTGCTGCTCTATTGAAGTTGGGGTTGGCATTATACTTGGAGGAGTACTATGTTCTGAGAGATTCACAGAAACTCTAGTTTGATCCCTTATTGAACCATTGGAAAGTTCAGGTGTAGTAACAGCAGTTGAAGAGCCATTCATGAGTTTACCTCTTGCTATAAAATTTCTCTTTTTAAAAGATTGTAACATTCCGCCGGATAATTTGAAATTTTGTTCGTATCCAAATTCTTTAACATACTTGCAAAAAATATCTTTAATCAATTGGTCCGTTATTGTTATTGCTGGATCATTAATATTTTCTAAATAGTCTTCGACAGCTTTTGTTACATCTGGATACTTTAAAATTGGTAATCTTTTGTACCTTTTCAAATTTGGATGTTCAGAATATTGTTCACGTATTAATTTTTCTTTAATTACCCAGTTCGACATCGTTGCTTGACTTATTGCAAATTGATGTTGGGATTGAAAATGTTGTAACGCAGCATTCTGTGTTTGTCTTGGAGGTCCTTTTAGAAAATCCAAAACTTGGATCTTTTGTTTTATTGTAGCTCTCGGTAGTTTTGTAGTTTGATTCGAAGAAAAGGTGTAAGATATGCTTGTTCTCCTTGAGTCAGAAGTTTTTGTTGGTGGCATGACTGTTTATATGAACATGTATGTAGTTTCCTGATATCTTTAAGAAATGACTGATTGACTATAGATAAGATAAGCAATTGAATCTGAAAATATTAATCCGAGAGTCTTGTAATATAATATTCTGATGATCAATAAGAGAGAAACAAAAGCGAATAGTTATTGAACTTCTACAATAGTTTCAAATAAGTGATTAGGAGAATGAAAAATCAGTGTTTGAGTAAATCTCTTGTTATTTATTCTTGACGTTTTTGGTGTTGTTGAAGATGAAAGAGTCTTTTCATGATGGTGAAAGCAAATAGTCACTTCAATGTGAACAGGCCAGATCGGTGTATCAAACCTGATGGAACCGTTTGGATATCGGTTTTGACAGGTTATCTATAAGTGTTAAACATCAGTCACATGATCACAAGTCATGTGCTTTTTCATATTGGTATTTATCGTCGGCCAAATTAAATTTGCGTCGATTGAGTAAAACTGCGTCGATGAATGAAATCAATTCAAATTCCAACAACCACTCAAAAACTCAAAGATGATACAACATCACTGGTCAATTGAGCATCAATACATGTTTACCGATACATCCCACATAAGTCTCATTGATATTTTATATATAGCAATATATATCACCGATTTTGAGATTAAGATATACTCAATAGGATCGCTTTGAACTTGCAATCAAAAATAGTCACGCTTGATTAGGTATAAAATACGTATACTACAACGATACTATTCTCGCAAACTTGCATTTAAACAGATTGTTCAATTTTGTCTATATACACACGTCTACACATTAATCATATAGATAAAACGCAATCTCCATATTCACTTCAAAAAGAAATTGAAATAAAAAAGAGAGAGCAAAAAAGAACACAAAGACATTCTTCTTCCACTTCCATCCCTTTAGATATACAAGTATCACAATCTTACACATATAATGTCATCGGGACTTTCAAGACGTCGTGGGGCAGGTGGATCATCGACTCCATCATCATCCACAGCTAACAGATCGTCAAACAATGATCCTTTATCTTCCGAATCTGCGCATAAAATAGCTTACGATCCCGCAGATTTAGTTGATTCTAGCAATTCTAAAAGTGCCAACTACCCATTGTTAACATTAATGGAGGAAGTTTTGTTGATTGGATTGAAAGATAAAGAAGGTTACTTATCCTTCTGGAACGATAACATTTCGTATGCTTTAAGAGGCTTAATTATTTTAGAGTTGGCATTTAGAGGTAAAATTAGAATGGTCAATGATCCAGCACGTAAAAGATTCGATTTACCAGATCGTTTAATTGAATGTGTCGATGGTTCGTTAACAGGTGAAACTTTATTGGATGAGGCGCTGAAATTGATTAAAAACGATGGTTCAAATTTAAGTGTTGCCAATTGGATTGATTTGTTGTCGGGTGAAACTTGGAACTTGATGAAGATCAACTATCAATTAAAACAAGTTAGAGAGAGATTAGCTAAAGGGCTTGTTGACAAAGGTGTTTTGAAAACCGAACGTAAGAACTTCCTGTTATTCGATATGGCAACTCATCCAATCCAAGATCCAACGCCAAAGAGAAACGTTACTCAAAGGATTTTGTCGTTATTAACAAATAGAAACTTCATTATTGAGTACGATGAAAAATACTTTCCTTCAAATACTTCTTATAAATATTTAAGATCAATTTGTTTATCAACTGGTTGTTGTGCAGCCAACGTTTTGGAAAACATTTTAGTTGATTTGAATTTCGAAAACAGAGATAATGCATTTATTAGAGCTGATGAAATATTGAATCAATTTAGTGAATTCCCATTCACTGAAAAATCTTCAAGTGTGGGTACTGGTTTGAATCTGTGGGGTGAGGTTGAAAAAGAATTGGAAAACGAATCAGGTGGGGATTTAATGTTAGAAATTGTTGCCGCAGTTATCAACATTTTCAGTAAGATGGATTCAATCCTTTAAATGAACTAGTGCCCCCAATACTATTACGTCGAAGAAAAAAAATATATGTCTTTTTCTATGTAAGAAAGAATTAGAAAGTTTAATTTATATATATAGTGTATTTGTTTTGTTTTTACTTCATCCTTATAACTGTCTCCTTTCTTTTCAATTTTGTTTATTAGTTATATTAGTCATCCCTTTCTCCTTTTCTCCTACCCCCCTCTGTTAATCAGTCTGTCTTTATTATATTATTAGTGTTTTCCTGTGAACTAAACAGCGTGTCCTTCTGTCGTTTTACTTAAAAAATGGTAAATGTATGCCAAAGTAGAAAGCTAGGCTATTCTTTGAACCAACATAGAGATTGGTAAATATGCAAATATACCTAGTAGTGTATCCTGTCGTAGGAGTAGTAGGATACATAGTAGTTTTCAGCAAATTTACAAATCACCGCGTTAAAGCCAACCAACCCACTGCTGAACGTACACTACGAAACATCCAGATATCTAAACTTCAACACCATCACCATCTTCACCAACAACAATAATAAACAACTACCCACCGGTAAATTGCCATGTTTCAATTAAGAGCGTCTTCGGTCCACTTACTCCCCTCGTTATCTGCAAAGAGGACTTTTTCAACATCTTTAAAATCGATGAACAAACAAGAATACCTTGTCATAATCCCAGATAAACCAGGTGCTGTAAGTACATCTACATCTCCCCCATTCACTACTTAAATCACGAATATACTATGAATACTAACATCGCCATGGAATTATGACAAAAACAACTATGAGTTGTCGACGTCATTATGAAAGAAAGTTACAGGACCGTTCTAAATTACGTTCCATCCATTTGTCCAAAATTCCAAAAGTTTTCCAGACAGACGGTGTCACAAATGCAGGTGCATTGTTCTCCAATACTGAAAGAACAAGGTTTGCAGGTTCAAGTTTCAATATATTGGCGGAAAATGAACAAGAAATCATCGAGTTTTTGAAAACTGACATTTACTACAAAGAAGGTATTTGGGATTTAGACAGTGTTAAAATTTGGGGGTACGGTTGTGCTGGTAGATTGCCTGTTGACATCATTGGTTCTGAGAAGAAATGATAAAGGGTGGATTGGTGTCTTGGTGCCTTACGTACTTTATTATAGAAGTGTACATTTTTACAAGATAAGATGTTAGTAGAGTAGTTATTGTAGGTAAGTTGTTTGAAAAAGAAAAGGTATGCATGGGATATTCAAATAACTATTATAGTAATCTAAAAACAAAAACAAAACATAATCATATAAACCTATATCCTATATTCTAAATACTGTATTGTATTACAAAGTTTGGAAAGAATAGCTGTACGCCAGAAAATAATATTTCAAAAAGTACCGAAAAACAGATGAAGAAAAGCACACAAAATCTGAAAGGGGGATTGAATATATGAATAAACAAACAAAATGTAATTAATAACCCAACTATCTCGTATATCTGTTAAGTTCTATTTAAACCTCACCTATTTTAATAACCCTGACCAATCAAATAATCAGCCAATTGCTCAACAATCTTAGCAGCTTCACCAGGCTGAACTCCAGCAGGATAATGAGCAATCAAAATAGCTTGCTTAGTCTTAACGCACAAAACACCTTCAGCATCATGTTTACCATAAACGGATCTCTCATCAGCCTTAATGCAGAAGTTCTTTTGTCCTTGAACGTGTAAACCATGAGCGAATAAATTTGATGGATCACTGAAACCAGCGGCAATTGATTGGATCTCAGGTTGTGATAGTTGGAAATTGTTCGAGGTGGCCCACACTGAACCATCAGCGCCGACAATGGCTGCTTTGTCTAATTTACCAGTGCCAACTAAAGTATTGGTGTATGCTGTAGTGAAAATTGTGTGTTTAGCAAACGATTCGTGAATAACGAATCATTTGTGAATTGTTATAGGTTGTTAGTATTCTGAACTGGTGGCAAGATAACAGAGGCTATCATATATGATGTGACAAGGCTGAACGTTGGGTCATCTTTAAATATTATGTGTTATTTCAGTCAATAATAAACGGCCATTTTGGTAATGATAGATGTAATCAAAATAAAAATAATTGTTGTTGCTTTTGTGGTTGTTGTATTGTTGTTTCACAGGTTTTCAAATGCTATACGCTTAACCGAAACTATAGCATACAACAAAATAAACGCCAGCTCCAATGTATTCAAAAATTTCATTAATCAACATACCGTCCCAAGACATCGTTAATTATACTATTATTGTGATATTATATAAGAAATTGAATCAAATATGGTGTCAACAGACAGTCAATATATGATTAAAAGAAAAGGTTACACTACAAAATAGATTAGACTGATTCTGTCTTGAAAGCTCAATATTTTTGTTTTGTTTCTTGACTTGCAATTTGCTTGCTGGTGCGCGGGTGTGTTTGGTCCTGCTCTAGGGACAACATAATCCTATTTTAGTTTACTGCTTTGTCCAGCATAGTTAATAGAAAGCATTTTCAGTTATAAATAATACAAAATAGCAGTAAACCTTATTCCATTTTTGTTACAACTAACAAAAATTAAATATAGATAGAGAGCTGAGGATGGCGTTTTCCAAAAACAGTAAGACAGAGAGAATCTCGCTATTCGTCTTCGTCTTCGTCATCATCCAGCACAATTCTTCTCTTCTTTCTCACAACAGCGCCTTCTTCATCGTCATCATCATCCTCTTCCTTGTCTTCTTCGTCTTGTTCAGCAGATCTCCTGTACTTAGCAGCACCGTCACGTTTTACTTTTCTTAACTTATCAGCAGCTTCATCCAACGCATCGTCATCCAATCCAGAATCTTCTTCATCGTCGCTAACAACGAAGTCATCTTGTTCGTCATAACCATCTTCCATAGCTTCATCATCCTCGTCCCCAGATCCAAGGTCAATACCACCAGCACCACCTCTGCGAGAACCAGATCTGCTGCTTAAACCAGGAGATCCCGCTTTTCTCTCCAATCTTTCTTCTTCTTGTTGAAGCTTAGCGATTTGTCTCCGTCTAGCTCTTTCAATCTCTCTTTGAGCTTTTTCAAACTCTCTGGCTTTCAGTTCTGGATCCTCTTTAGTCACAATAGTATTAATTTTTTTACTTTTTCTCATTTTCAAATTTGATTGTAAAGTAGTTGCTAAAATTTTATGGGCTTTTGAGTTCATCGAAGATGGTAAAACTTGGATTGCCTTGTTCAAATTAGTGGCAGCAACTAATACCTGCCCACCTTGGAATGCTAAAATGTTATCTTCGTTTTGTTTTGGTTTGATATCGAAAAATTCTTTACCGATTTTCAAAGACATCGAGCCGTCATCCCATTCAATAATATTAGCATTTGATTGTTTATATAGTTCATCGGATTCCGTTTTGGCGTATCTCCATCTTATAGTATTTTGAATTTCCAATCTTTTGAATTCAATGGAATCTTGTAGGTCTTTATTTGCAGTTGAAACTGATCTATTATTTTCAGCAACGAAATCATTCAATTGATTTTCAAAACTAGACGGTGAAAATGGTTCCGAATCCACAAACAAATACCTCGGTAGGTTGAAAGAGAATGCATCACCCTGCTGCTCATGTGATTTGGGATGTCTTGGTAATGTCAATTCAGCTCTTTGAATATTCTCATCGTCTGAGTCTGATTCAATTTCGTCTGAGTTTTGTTGTTGTGGTTCCTCGGCGTCTTCTTCAGAATCAGCAGCATCTATTCCATGTGATTTTGTCGGATACGTGGATGTTTCTTCTTCTTTTTCTTCTTCACTATCATCACCGAATAAATCATCACCTTCTTCCTCTTCCTCGTTGTTGTTGTCTTGAGGTTGCTCGGTGGCTTGTTTAGAGGCAGGCTGCGTCACAGGTTCTTGTGAGGATTGTCTTTGAGAGAGTTGATCGTCAGACTCTTCGTTGTCGGATATAACAGGGGGCATTAGAGTGTTAGTTGTTATGTGATGGTATGATACACTATGTATATGTATTTGCAAGTTAATGAATGAATGTGATATATTATTTTTTAATGTTGAGATAGTAGATGTAGAGCCTGATTACCTGTTAATCAATCTAACACACTCTGATTCACTTATTGAAAAGTTGGACGCACTCAATTTTATAAGGCGGTGTAGCATTATATATTATGTCAGTGATTATGTCACTGTAAGTTGTGCAGCCCTGCTCTATTTGAACAAAACTAGAGAGCAATCGACGCCAATGTGAATATGGATTCATATATGGAAGAGTAGACGATCGACGTGATTTTAAAGAAAGTATGTTTTTCAAATGAGGGGAAGAGGAAAGGAGAGGTCTCTCTTTGACTTGGATAGAAAACTTGTAACTATGCATGTATATATATACACTCATTGGTTGTAGTGTATACTTGTCACTTGATTATTGAACCGATTTTACACCACTGGTATAATAACCTATTACCGTCCTCACTGAGTATGTTGAAACAATTGAGATCAATAGCTTTTTCGAAAGCAACTTCTAGATCTCTACAATTAGCAAGATCTTTTGCGTCCACAAGAACCCATTTAAAAAGTGATGAACACCATCACGATGAACACAACGAGCACGATGATCATGGACATGGGCATGGGCCTCCACTATCTGAAGAAGAATCAATCATCAATAAGTACACCGTTGGTACATTAATCACAGTTTTGGCAACCGTTGGGTATCATCAGTTCAACGAATCTTATAAATCCAAACATGAGGGACAATCGTTTGTTTCAAATTTAAAATCGAAGACCGATATTTTGAACGATTTGGACAAGACTTATAGCGAATACCAAGATAGAGTTAAGAAATCTACTGAGTTGAGTCAGTTAATGGCATATACCGAGAATAGACATCCTGGTAATATCATGGTCAGAGTTGATGATGTTCCTGGAAGATATTTCCCTCACAATTCAAACGCTGAGTTCAATACGATTAAAGATTGGGAGAGTCTAGGTCCAAGAAGAAAACCAAAGAATCCTTATATTTTAGATTAGAAATTAAAGACTATTCACTTTATTTTTTAATGATTTTCAAACTCTCCACATTATTTATTTACTTATTTATTTATTTATTAATTTTTGTTCTAGAAATTTATTTGTTTTCTTATTATATACGATATTATATTATATTGTATTGTGCATATGGCACACCATTTCATCATTCATACTCTTAATTGCCAACTCTAATAGCAATAGTTTTGATCCTCAAATTCTCGACTGTATAAAGAAATTATGTAATCCATACATAATCCTAAGTGAATGGTCTCTAAAATACGCGTGCGTTTGTTTTCTTTTGCCTTGTTTTGAATATATACACTTTTATATTAAGTTGAGCTAATATTCTCTTTACCTATTTTTGATCAGGTTATCTTATTAGATGAACAAAGAAAAACAGCACAAAAATAATGGCTGTTGGTGCATCAAGATCAGAACTCCTTGAATGGATCAACCAGACGTACAATTTACAGTACACAAAGATAGAACAATGTGGTAGTGGAGCCATTTACTGTCAAATATTTGACTCTATTCATGGAGATTTACCAATGTACAAAGTTAATTTCAATCCATCTTCCGATTATCAGATATTAAATAACTATAAGATTTTGCAAAATGGGTTCTCCAAACATAAAATATCAAGAGAGGTACCAGTTGAAAGATTAATGAAATGTAGATTTCAAGATAATTTGGAATTTTTACAATGGTTAAGTAAATTATGGTCGGAGACTAAATTGGATGGTTATGATGCAGGTTCAAGACGTAAATCTGTCATACCTTCAAACACACCGTCTAGGAGAGTTGTTTCTGGAACACCATCTACGTCAACTGCAAGTAGTGCTAGTCGGAGAACTTCTGTTAGTGGTGGCTTTACAGTTCAAAAACAAAGAGTTGCATCCACAAACACAAATACGAGACAACCGGGCAGAGTCACATCTGGTTCGTCAGCAACAACTTTACAAAGGTCTAAATTAACGAACCATAATTCTCAATCAGAGGGTCTTCTCACATTATCCAATGAATTGAAAGTCATTAAAGCTGAACTGAACGAATCCAAACAAATTCAAGAAAATTTAGAGACTGAAAGAAACTTCTATTTTAATAAATTAAGAGACATTGAAATTTTCTTCCAAAATTTGAATGAAAAAATCAATGCTGAAAAAAATATTGACGTTAACATTGACGAATTGGTTTCTCATGTACAAGAAATTCTGTACAGCACGACTGAAGGTTTCCAAGTTCCTGAAGATGGTGAGTTGTTAACTGAACAAGTTGAAATTGTTGATGATGATAATTACATTCATAACAACAAGGAAAATACAATTCACATGATGGACGAAGAGACTTTCTAGATTGATCTTATATTACATATTCATCCTTCTGTATATCATCATTGTCCCCGTTTCATGTATCATGTTTGAATATTTTTTCAAAACTACTTTTATACCATTTTGTTGTGAATCCATGATTGTAATGTAATGGAAGGATACACATTACTTATATAGTGATCATATCTTATCATGTCACCTATCATGCTCTCTAACTTACATACACCCGTGCACTCCAGCGTCTCTCTGATTAACTCACCCGTCATTTCTTCACTCCAATAAACTGGCAGTCGAAAACGGGTTCAAAATTTGTGTGGCAAAACAGAAAGGACAAAGAAACGAGCTTATTCAGTTCAGATCCCGTGAATGGGGAAGAGCATTCTAAGTAAGGGTGTAGATATATATATTAATGTATCACTTGCTTCGTACAATATAGGTAAATAGATAGATAGATACTACCAGTACCATAATAACAGGAATAGAGGAAGATTATGTTTCTCCATGCTTCTTTTATACGCTCAGGTAGGTTGCTGATGAGGCAATCTATCAGTCACTCCCCACTTACAAGAAGCATCAAAAGTGGAAGGATAATGCTCGAGCCAAATAACGCAAGATATTTTTCAAACTTGAATAACAATTTGAAATTTAAACAAACGTGTTCTAATTTGAAACAAAATGAAAATAACAGTGATGAAAATAATGAAAATGAAAAGAATAAGACGGATGAGAAAGGAAAGGACAGTAAACAACAACCGAAGCAGCAGAAACCTGATTATAATGCCTATTTAGCAAACACTAAATGGGCTAATTGGATTTTACCGGGCTTAGTGTCCGTGTTACTTTTGAATTCAATGAACGATGAAACCGACCATAAACAAATGACGTTCCAAGATTTCAAAGTTAACTATTTGGAAAAAGGTTTAGTTTCTAAAATTTCGGTGATTAACAAATCTTTTGTTGAAGCTGAATTAATCAATGCCGTTAATCCAAAAGTTGTTATATTTACAATCGGATCCGTTGAATTCTTCGAAAATGAAATCGATGATATTCAGAATAAGCTGGGTATCCCTACTAGAGAAAGAATTCCTGTTAGTTATGTCAATAGATCCAGTCTCTTGAGTTACATAATTCCGTTCTTACCAACTGTTTTGCTTATTGGTGGTACGATGTATTTATCTCATCAATTGAAGAAAAGAGGTGGACAAGGTGGTGCGGCAGGTGGAATAAACAAATTAATGAGCATGGGTAAATCCAAAGCCAAGTTATTCAACCAAGAAACTGACATTAAAGTGAAATTTAAAGACGTTGCTGGTTGCGATGAAGCCAAAGAAGAAATTATGGAATTCGTTACTTTTTTGAAAAATCCTAAAAAATATGAAAAATTGGGTGCCAAAATTCCAAGAGGTGCCGTCTTGTCTGGTCCTCCAGGTACTGGTAAAACTCTTTTAGCGAAAGCTACCGCTGGTGAAGCTGGTGTTCCATTCCTGTCTGTTTCAGGTTCGGAATTCGTTGAAATGTACGTTGGTGTTGGTGCCTCTAGAGTTCGTGACCTATTTGCCACTGCTAGAAAATTAGCCCCTTGTATTATCTTTGTGGATGAAATTGATGCTATTGGTAGAGCTAGAGAGTCATCTCCAATGAGTTCTAACGATGAAAAAGAGGCCACTTTGAATCAATTGCTAGTTGAAATGGATGGGTTCGAAACTACTGATCATATCGTTGTTTTGGCTGGTACCAATAGACCTGATGTTTTGGATAAAGCTTTAATGAGACCAGGCAGATTCGATAGACATATTAATATTGATAGACCTGATATTGAAGGTAGAAAGGCCATATATAAAGTTCATTTGAATCCACTCAAATTGAAAGTCCCAGTTACGGATGAATTTGCTGGTAGATTAGCTGCTTTAACACCGGGCTTTGCCGGTGCTGACATTGCAAATTGTTGTAATGAAGCTACATTGATTGCCGCTAGAGAAGATGCCGAATCTGTTGAATTAAGACATTTTGAAATGGCTATTGAACGTGTCATTGCAGGTTTAGAAAGAAAAAGTAGAGTTTTATCCCCTGAAGAGAAAACCACTGTTGCTTATCATGAAGCCGGACATGCCGTTTGCGGTTGGTATCTGGAATTTGCTGATCCACTATTGAAAGTTTCCATCATTCCAAGAGGCCAAGGTGCCTTAGGTTATGCACAATATTTACCTGGTGATCAATATTTGATCTCTGAAGAACAATTCAAGCATCGTATGATTATGGCTCTGGGCGGTAGAGTCTCTGAAGAGATAAACTTTGATGATATTACAACTGGTGCATCGGATGATTTCAAAAAAGTTACACAAATGGCTAATGCTATGATTTTAAGATTAGGTATGTCAAAGAAGTTGGGTACGATTGCATTCGAACAAACAAATCAACAAATACAAGTCCATAAACCATTCAGTGAAGATACTTTTGAACTTATTGATAATGAAGTTAAAAGGGTCGTCAATGAAGCCCATGCTAAATGTCGCCAACTATTGAATGAAAAAATCAAGGATGTTGAAATTGTGGCTCAAGAGTTGTTGAAAAAGGAAGTCATTACCAGAGACGATATGATTAGATTATTAGGCCCAAGACCATTTGAAGAGAAAAATGATGCTTTCAAGAAATACTTGCTACCTCAAACTGGTATTGATAATGAAGTTGAAGGGGCTGCAGAAGGAGGTGCTAAATTGGCATAAATAACTTTCCCCATTTTTATTCCGACCGTTTTTTTGCATTTCCAAACCACTCACTATTTTTTAGGACCTGTATATAAATATTATTACAAATTTTTTTTCCCCTTACTTACCTACTATTGATGTTTTTACTATGTACACTCTAAACTGATAATACAATTAAAATTTTATGAGCATAAAATACAACAAAATACTTCATTGAATGTTGTACTTTTCAAAAGACTCTCTTTTTTGTTTTAAATTATTAAATATTCAATTGAAATATATGAAAATCAACCGAATCTTAAACATCTTCGGAAAGCAAACGGTATGTTTCTTTAATTATTCAATAAGCACTTCTCTTCTTACTCAAAGACTCTACCAATGAGCCCTCCTTAAACCATCATATATATATGTTGGCATCGTTTTAGTCATATTGTCAGTCTATTTACACATAAAATGCCTAGTTTAATGTGAGTTGCATTTAAAACACTATGCTTGTTATTAATTATGGAAGCAGTCATCCGTGCACAGCCCTGTATTTACAACACCTTGCACCGCGAATGTTCCCTATCGAAGCCAAAACAAAACAAAACAAAAGAATACATCAACTTGGTTTGATGATATGGTTAATGAATTAATCTCTTGTATCGCTATCACAAGTTTTTATTAGACACTGGACTCACGATTCATAGCTGGTATATCAAGATTGTCTGAAATGTCACTCGGTACGCATAACGGAACGCATCTGCCTATCACTCGTACATTATCATCATCTGCATCTTCAACATCAGTTTCAACAACAGCATCAGATTTTTCAATAATAGAACAAGATAAAGAAAACATACAACCATTACAACAGGGCCGTTCAGCGAGTATGCTAACGAAAACACTGGCAATGAACCGTCAACATGATCAAAAAAAAGATATGCTGGCTTTACAACGCCAAAAGCTAGAGTCGCAATTGTCTGAAGAAGCGCTCAAAGAGTTGGATGATCCGCTAGAACCATATTTGGTATATTTGAAATGGGTCCAGGATAACTATACAACTGGAACATCCGTCACTTCTGGGTTAATCCCATTATTGGAACGTATCACGCATGATTTCAAAGATGACGACTATTATAAGAATGAAATACGGTATTTTAAAGTTTGGCTTCAATATATAAAATTCAGCGATAATCCAAAGGATATATTCACTTATTTGTTTAAGAAAAAGATTGGTATTAAACTAGCGTGTTTTTATGAATCATACGCGGAGTTCAAAGAACTGCAAGGTGATTGGCAAGGTGCAGAGAGTTTGTATTTGCAAGGCTTAGAAATCGGTGCTAGACCAATAGGAAGATTACAAAGAGGTTATGAAACCTTTAAACAAAGAAAAGAGGCATTTGGTGCACAGACGGCAACATTCGGTGGTTTGGGTGGGTTACTGAGTAACTCTTCCGGTAGTGGTTTGAGATCCAGTGGAGGAGGTGGAAGTAGGCCAAACAGTTCTACATCAAAGTTCAGTATATTTATTGATGAAAACAATGATCAGTTAAGCAGTAACGATTCAAATAAAGTACTAGTTGATAATCCTGGTATTTGGACACATCTTGATACAGCTTCCAATTCAAAGAAAGAAAATGTTCTACATTCAAGCTCATGGACAGGTCAAAAATTACCTCAAGAAAAGACTAATAAAAGGGCTCCACTACAAGAGAAGAAAACTTTCACCGTTTTTGAAGATAAGTCAAATGGATTCCCAGTCACTAAAGTAATTAAAAACCCTGGTAAGAAAACTGAAAGATACAATTTTAATTTTGATCTACTTTATCCTCAAGATGGTTCTGAACAGAAGGGTTTATGGGAACTTTTAGCCCATGTCAGAGGTTGTTATCAGCCCCCAGAACCAAAACCAGCTGTAACATCTAAATTATCAAATAAGAGAAAAGCGGAAAGTCCACCAGTCAATACCCCAGTCAAAGCCAAAAAAACGGATTCTGAAATCTCAAACAGTACAACTATGCCCTTAAAAGATGACAGTGAAAATACCAAGCTTTTAAATTCACCAACCTTGACTTTTTTTTCCAAGTTGGCTAACAAGGATGTTTTACAAATGATGAACCAGCCATTAGACAATGGTGAAAACGAGTATGATGAATATGCTGACGACAACCCAGATGGTCATTTAGGTGATGAATTAGACGGACTCAGTGATTTTGTCACCGAAACGATTACTAAACCATTGAATATTATCAATGATTCTAACGTGACTCCAGTATTACCCAAACTAACACCAATGAAACAAAATTCAGCACCCGACGAAGATGATGAGTTGATGAGTTCTCCATTTATGGATCAACCTTTTCAAGAGTCAATTGTGAAACCAGCTATGCCAAACCCTTTGGACATAAACGTTCAAAAAGACTTGTTAAATAATTTAGAGAAGAAATTAACATCATATAGCGGATATCATACTTCCAATACAAATTCTAATAAATTATCCACTTTCAAACAAATATTGAAACCAAATTCATCGCCGATTATGGGGAGTAAGAGTTTAATGTTAGAACTGGATCAAGAGCTGTATTGTTTTACAAAAGAGTTAGGACAAGGTGGATACGCTACCGTATACCTCTCTGAAAAACCAAACGGTGAAACGAGTGCGGTCAAACTGGAACGACCTTCAAATGAATGGGAATTCTACATTCTGAAACAGATTCAACAAAGAACAAATGGAGAATTCATCAAAGCTGAGAGATTCATCAAATTCAATGACGAATCCTATCTCATTATACCATTTTACAACGAGGGAACGATTCTGGACTTAGTTAATATAACCTCATTATCCCAAACGATATCTTCATTTGTTGCCGCTCCGAAATTGGACGAGTCTTTAACTATTTATCTAACTGTTCAATTGATTCGCCAAGTGTTGAAACTACACAGTATTGGTATTATCCACGGTGATATAAAACCTGATAATTGTATGCTAGACTTCAAAAAAACCACAAGCTTAAATAAACTTGTGTTTAGTGATCTTATCTTGATAGATTTTGGTCGTTCTGTTGATCTTTCTCTGTTCCAACCGTCAATTCACTTCATCACGGATCTTGACTCTAAGGGTACTCAAGATTGTCCAGAAATGCGTTATGGTGCACCCTGGAAATTCGAACCGGATTACTACGGTATGGCTAACGTTATACATACGTTGTTGTTTGGGAAATTTATTGAACCTCGGAAAGATTCTAATGGCATTTATAGGTTATCAGAACCAATTAGACGGTACTGGCAAAAAGAAATCTGGGATGATTTGTTTAACAAGCTGTTGAATTCAAATGGAGACAATTTGACCGGTTGTTTGAAAGCTATTTTGAAGAAGTTGGAAATCTGGTTAAGTTTGAACTCCAGTGGTTGTGGATTGGTTAATAAGATTGGTAAAGTTGAAACAATGTTGTGTGACCGTCATAAGAATAAAAAGGGAAAGAAATAAAAGTTCTTGTGAATCTTTTAACGTGTATTATTATTATTCTGTTTTTATTTAATGTATAGAAACAAATTCATTAACGAATAAAACCGCAAATATCACGATAATATATAAAATATAGTATACACAACATTACAAAAGAAAAAGGATATTCTATTAATAATTCTTACTTTTTTGTTTGCCTTTTAAGTTAGCCAACCAACTAACAACCTTTTGTTTCTTCAACTTTAAAGTTCTAGTGAATTTCGAAACAGCACTATGGTAAACGATCAACTCTGCAACATCTTCCGTAACAGTTCTTTTACAAATCAAGTTGAAAACAGCTCCAAACGCTAACGACATTACCGTCGAAGTTAAAATAATCACATTGTAAGGCATGGAGAAATCAGGCGTAGGCAACGTCAACAACGCCGTCGTCGTTCTCATTTGATACTTAACTTTATTACTGACCGGATCAATAACGGCAATAACAGCAGGTTCGATCTCAAACCCGTGGTTTGCATCGGGTGGGTATTCAGCGTATAGTAACATTGCCTTATCGAACTCCAACGACAATTTCAACTTTGTCTTGGCCGGTAACGAAACCAAAAGTTCTAAATGGGATGGTTTCAACCGATCAATTGATGGGTTGTAAATGATTTCATTTAGGTATTGGGATGCGCCAGGGTCGGTAACTAAGTATGTTGTTGTGTCGTTTATTGAGATCTTCAAAGTGTGGAGGTAAATACGTGTGAACCACGGTAATGTTTCAAAAATAACGATTTGTTCTTCTGTGTTTGTTGGGTTGTATAAATCTATTCTGAACCCACCTGCATCTTGTGAGTAACCTGATAATGATCTTGATGCCACGATTGGAGGTGGAGAGATTGGTTTGATGGAGTCTGAATGGGATGTTTTGAATTGAACGTTGTAATCTTGGACAGTGTCTAGCTCAAAGCATAAGGTGTCGTCAACTTGATTCGTGATTGGTTGAGGTTCAGCTAGGGTTATTAAACTAACTTCCCAGTTATTGAGATCAACGATGGAACAAACAGTTGATGGTTGTTGTGAAATCAATGAACCACCTGAGATGGTTTTACCGAATAGGTCTTCTAAAGTAAAGTCAATTTCTGTTGGCTCACCTAATGGGAAACAATGATAAGAATCGAATTTCTTGTTGGTGTCACATCTTAAATCAGAGCCTTTTATTGGCTTTGGAATTGGGTTTTCATTTCTTTCTAAAGTTTTGGGAACGTTTAATATTAAACTAATGGATTGTTTCATGCTATAGTAACAAGAATCCTCGTCTGTGCATTCCGTGGTAATATCAATTGACATTGAAGACCATTGTGAGTTGAAAACTTTGTGACCTGTTAATAATGAGGAAATACCAGCTTTACCCTTTGTTGGTAACAGTTTTAAGAAAGGTGTCAAATTTTCAGTACAAACAGGTTCTCTTGGTAAAGCACTTCGTAACAAGTATAAGTTGTCCTTCGTTGAAACATTGTCTAGGAACGATGACTCCGGTGTAAAAAGGGACACGGGGTAAGTTGTTGAACGAGAGTCTATGAAATTTAAAGATGCACAGAACAAACCTGATAATGAGTTTGATAACTTCATCCAGTTATGGAAGGCATCTTCTTTACTTTCACTTTCCAGCAAAGACCATAGTTCAACACCAGTACCACCACTATAAATGCCATCTTCGGGCAACTTACCATAAACTTCAGAATCATACCACCCTTGACTAAATCTCAAATGTAATTCTCTAGTGTTTGTTGATTCTAGAATGGGTCCTAGTAACTTTGAAAAGACTGAATAATGATGCGGTTCCTCCTTCTGAGGATATGCAGGGAACTCAGAAGAATTCATTTGGAAATCGAATTTAGCCAACAAGTTGTTCCTTTCAAGAGGAGTTAAATTCAAAGATTCTTTGTAAGGGTACGATATGCCATTGATTGACGTGGGCACTTTGGTGTTGGCGTTGTAATTGTTGTTATTAGATGGATCTTGTTGTTGTAGTCGAATACTTTCATCTGCAAAAGTCAGCGATATGCTGCTGCCTACAAGCGTAAGCAATTGAGACAGTCTCATGGCTTTGGTTATTGCAAGTATACGTAAATCAGCGGCTTGTTGGAGTGTATCTAGTATCAACTATCAACCCTCCATCAGATCATAATCAGTCAGACGTCCCTTCACATACGTGTTTAATACTCAGTTCCTATCAGACAAAGAGTTACAAAGGATCAAACCTTCGTGTTCCACTCAATTTCTTATTCTTTTTTTTTTGTCTTCATTGCACCTCTGCACCTTTCATATCGGTAGAACAAAGTATCCCCTTTTCTCCTTTGTTCGTCTTTGGCAATGCTTATAACTCATTCTAACTGCAAGTTATAGAAAGGAAGCTTCTAAAGTTAAAGAAAATAAGACTTTGAATTAGTTGAGAATAGTATTATCGTCCAAAAAAGCTTTATTTGCCACTCATTTTCACTACTTTTTTGATTTGTTTTGGCACTCTCAAAACAAGACAAATATTCTTTTGTTAAACAAGCTCGAAGTGAATCCCTACAGCACTAGCAGAATAAATAGAGCTCATTATTTAAAATATGTCTTTAAAAGTTGGCCAGCAATCAATTAACTATCAGCCTAGGCTGAACCCTAGATTTGATAAAACTAACGAAATCCAAACCGTTCCCTCTGACAGGGAGTTTACAAATTCACAGCACTTACTAGAAATTGGAAATTCCCATCAAATTAGAGGAAGGTCATTGGGGACCATTGATCATATCAATGAAGATGCATTATCAATTACAAGTATCGATGAAAATCAACCGTTATTATCGTCTGCTATCTCTAACAACAGCAATCCTTTGTGGAATAGGATCTGCGAGAGGTTTCACGTAACTGTCCCTGAATCTGTTAGGATATTCGTTGAGAACAACAGGGTTTTAATAATTGTTTTGATTGCTTTAATCTTGATTGTTGTTAGTTTAGTTATTTATTTTGCTACTGGTGATGAAAACAGATGGAATTATTTGCTTAAGTTCTGGAAAACTATCTTATGCTTGTTGGGACTCATTGATTGTACACGTCGGCATGCGGACTGAGTCTTGTTAATCTTTTGTCATAGCGCTAGAAAGTATATTTGATATAGCTGATTACTACTATTACGTAAATTTTAATTTTAGTTGAATTAATAAGTATCAGAACTCGGTATGAATCAGCATTTGAGATGGGTGCTGTATCAATTGATGGTATATTAACTATTACGAACAGTTCAGTATACCAGTCTTTTGTTTCTGTATCAAAATAAGTAAGAGTTTTTGATTCAATTAAGGATAGAGAAATGAAAAGTGATAAAAATAAAAATACAAGTATAAAAAAGTACTATAACTACTTAAACACGAATAGTCTGAGGAATAAAATTAGGTTGACGCAAAACCAAAACTAAAAACAAAAAGGAGAAAACAAAATAGACCGTTAATAGAACCTAGCAAAAATTTCCCTCCATTGCTTGTTACCGTTCTTTTCAATGACATCACCGTGGCACATGATGAGTTTTTCAATGTCCCAGCTATCTGCAATTTCCTTCATACCAGCCCTAACCTTTGGTGTATCGTTGATAAGCTTTTTAGACAAGAATCCATTAATTAAACTGCCAGAAACAAAAAGCTTCTTTGCCACATAACCATAAAAACCAACATGTGGATCTTTACCATCATACTGTTCGTTATATAGAGTAGAGTCCGGGCATTTATGACCAGCGTATTGTAAATTGAAAAACAGGTCACCTGATATAACCGCCTTTTCTTCAGGGACATAAGCAACTAACTCTCTGTTCACATGTTCTGGGAAGAACGCAAATTCAAAGTTGGAAATGATATCAGCATCAGATTCCTGTGTCAAACCAATTTTGTTAACTAACGCATCTTTTTTCAAGATTGAACCTGCCATAGAGTTTGTAAAAGTGTAGTCCGTGATTCCTTTAATTGATTCTGGTAATCCTTCCATACCGATAATTTTAATGGAAGGATGCTTTTCTTTATAACCAGCGACGGCCATGGTATGTTCAATGTCTGGGATGATAATGTGTGAAACCTTATCAACAAACGATTGACCTTCCGTTAAGTCACCATTTTCCACCATTGTCTTGTTAATAGATGCAATGACATCTGCGTCGTAAGGAATTGTAGAATAAATGACAAAATTTGGAGTTTCACTTGTCTTGATGATGGTCATTCTTGCCCCGATTTGAAACTTGTTAAATCTGGTGAAACCACATGAGTGTGTGTAAATCTTTGGTGTAACTCTTCTTGAGACACCTCCTAAAACGCTTGGATAACCCATTTTAAATGCTCTTTATTTTTTATATGTATATACGTGCGTATATTTGATCTAGAAAAACGTAATAACTATGATTCTATCAACAGCAAGCATACGAAATCAACATGGGAAAATCACCTGGTTTATATACCACCAAGAGTTTCCCCATTCAGATAGGAGGACTGTTCCAGCCGCGCGTTCTAGACCAAAATCCTCAAATTTACTGACAAACTGATAAACAGACATGCAGTTAGACCATTACTAATGTACTTACTCAAAACCGGTAAACATTAAATAAAATGTACAGAGCCATCATGACTGAGTCTTAGCAACCAGCTCAACCACTTGTTCGCCTGCAATTCTTCCGAACACAACACACTCTAACAACGAAGAACCTGCCAATCTATTACTTGAATGAACACCAGCTGTAACTTCTCCACATCCATAGATACCATTAATCGGTTTGCCAAACTTGTTCAAAATCTCCGAGTTTGCATTAAACTGAACACCTCCCATGGTGAAATGCAGAACTGGTGTAACCTGTCCCACATATATCACAGTATCCAAGTCAATCTCATTTGGACTCAAGCTCCAACCCCCAAACGTTTTTCTACCCAACAAATTGTCAACACCGCTTACAACAGAACTAGTATAAGAAATTAGAGTGCCTTTAAGATTGGGGAACTGCTCGAGTAAATCCCCTAATTTTTTCTTGTACATTAATTTTTTAAAACAGTAAAAGTCAACATTTGATTGAACCTTACTTGCGGATCCTTCGTCCATAATAATCCAGGAACGCCATTGTTTGACACCATTTTCACCAATTGCCAGTTCACAATTATCCTTAATAGCTGCAGTAACTTCATTTCTTTTATTTAATTCATTGACAAACCTATCTCCTTGGCCGTTCACTAATATACCACCTTCACCTCTGAGTGCCTCGGCGGCTAGAAATTTCACTTTTTCAAACTCGTTACCATCAGCATTCAGTACAAACCCTGTAGGGTGAACTTGGATGGATTTCATATCCATGAGTTGCCCACCAATCGGTATCAACAAATGAAGAGAAGATTCACGTGGTGTGTTTGTGGTTGGGTAGTCAAGTAAATCAGGTCTATATTCAGCAATTAAAGAACCACTTAGATCACCTGCAAATCCACCAGTAGCCATAATCACAGGTCCATAAACTGTATTCAATTCACCATCTTTGTTATTGTCAGCATATTGTAATCCAATCACGCTATTTGAGTCGTTTGGATCCGTTAATAATTTTGTCACTTTGCAATTTTTGTTCAACACTGCAGAGTCCGGATAGTTTTTCTCAATGTACTTCAACATTGTTGATATGATTGAGAAGCCAGGCGGACCAGACTTCCCGCCTCCTCTATGTGTACGAGCTCTTGAATGCCCACCTAGTTGAGCGACCACAGACAAGTCAATTTGTAAAGTATCTGTAAGCCAATTAATCGCTGAGGCTGAATTAGAAGTCAATGTTTCCATCAATTCTATACGTCTTGATTTTTCAATACCAGTAGATGACTCGAATATTTGACCCGAAGACATGATGGTATCCTTCATAAATTCAGAGTCGGGATTGGTTTTATAATCAGGCTGGAATCTTGTTGGTGCACCATTTATCCCTGAGGAGGCCTTTATCGAATTACCCCCGAATTTAGTTTCCATTTCCAGTACAGTTACTTTAAGGCCGTGTTGTAGGGCAGTGACAGCTGATGATAAACCAGCTAGACCGCTTCCCACGACAATAACTTGTTGCGGTGATCTTCTCATTGGAGTCGACTTCAAACTACTGTAAATCTTGTGTAAAATTAATGCTGTAATGGCAAGTAGTAAATATTTCTTAATCAATCTCATGTACAAGTATTAGTATTGGGTCATCAAAACAAAAAACAGTTGTAGTGTTATGGCCCGTAATCAGTGTTAAGTTTTAACAAAAGAAGAAATAATAAAACTAGAAAACACGTAAAGTTGCAAACCTTGGGTCTCTCAATTAAAGCCTATGCTCAATTAAAGAGAACTTTCACGTATTTGATCAACATTGCAGTATCCTATGACAAGTAGCATACTTGAGAATCACTCCACATTGACACTAATGCATCGAGAGACTTCAGATTTGAAATAGCCGAGGAGCAAGGCTGTGTCAAATATATTTAGAGGTGTGAGGTGTTGTTAATAAAAGTCGTGTATTGATCGTTTCGATCCATCGAAGGAGAATAAAGATTTAGAGATGTTCAACTATACATGATGAAACTATTTATGTGTCAATATTGATTGCTTGTTTTGAAAGGATCAGAGTTGTATGCCATTACGTCCAAAATTCATTTATATAATTAGAAAGCTATGAAGTATGTTATTGAACATATGGAACTAGGTTTCACAGAATGGGTCATCTTGGAATACTTACAAATCTTGAAAGATGTTGGAAAGGAAAATTTAGTTTTGACATCATTACCAGAGTCAACAACTGAAAAAGATATCCCACAAAGATTATTAGATATGGGTTTAAGTTGGACAACAAAGGAACTTACTGAAATTATTGGTTCTGAAACACCAGTTTCTGAATTGTGCCTTCTAGATCCAAGAGCAAAGATTGATCTACAGCCTGAAGACAAACAAGAATTCGATTACTTCATTTTTGGTGGTATATTGGGTGATCACCCACCAAGAGATAGAACCACAGAATTAAAGGTTAAGTTGGGCTGCGATACCAGAAGATTGGGGAGTTTACAAATGACTACTGATACTGCAATCAGAACAACAAAACTAATATTAAACGGTACTAAATTTGAAGACATCAAGTTCATTGATTACCCAGAAATCAGATTCAGCAAATACGAAGCAACCGAAATGCCATTTAGATATATTTTGGATGCTGAAAAGAAACCGATCTTGCCTGAAGGTATGGTTGCGTTGATTAAGAAAGATTCCGAAAAGAATTTGGATGATTTTTTCTAGAAAAAAGCCTAAATGACTTCCTTTAGGTTTATGTGTACAATAGAACGACATTTTTTTCTTTGCAAATTTATAGTTATATAAACAGTTTGAAATACGATACCTTTTTGCTTTGCTAAGAATACCACCTGTTGTTCCTTGTAGACCAGAGCACACTCATATATATTTATAGCTTAATGGGAAGTTAGAAAGGCTGTGCAACTTATTTCCTCAGTCTGCCACGATAATAACGTGCACGCAACCCTCTTTATCTGTTCTCAGATTCCATTTTAGCAGCTACATGTGCCATCATTAACTGGTATGTAACAGAGTAGAGCCTTGGTGCTGTTGTATCCATACTACAGCTTGATAGTGGAAACAGTACGACAAGTTAGCTATTTAGATTTTTCAATTGTCTCTTGAAATATCAATAGATACATCTATTGAAATTTTATTGATAGATCCTTTGCTTTTTCCACTTTGAACGACTAAAACCCATTGCTCAATTAGACATCCACTACATAACTCTGGGTTGGTAATTAGTGGAGACATATTTCAAGATGGTTAAACTAAAGAAGGTATTGCTACTTACCACTGTTATTTTATTCTCACCGGTAACAACAGCTACAGAAACAACAGAGACTTACGGTTCGTTGAATATTCTAAACAACGATTTTAAGCACCCAACCGATGCATTAGAATTAAGTAAGCCATTTGATATTACCCAGACGGATGATGAAGGCAAATGCCCCCCCTGCTTCAATTGTAACTTGCCAAACTTTGAATGTAAGCAATTTTCCACCTGTAATCCATTTTCAGGAAGATGTGAATGTTTGACTGGTTTTGGCGGTGATGATTGTTCAGAGCCTGTTTGTGGTTCCCTATCGGATGGTGTCAATAGACCAGTGAGAGGTGATGATGAACTATGTAACTGTGAGAGTGGGTGGTCTGGTATTAACTGTAACGTTTGTACCGAGGATTCCGTTTGTGACGCTTTTCTTCCAGGCGGTTTAGAAGGAACTTGTTATAAGTCTGGTATTGTTGTTAACAAATCGCATCAAATGTGTGAGGTTACCAATAAGAAGATTGTTGATATCTTAAACGGTAAGAAACCTCAGGTAACTTTTAGTTGTAATAGAACATCAGAAGCCTGTGACTTCCAATTTTGGATTGCCGAAGAGGAGAGTTTCTATTGTGGTTTATCCAAATGTGATTTCCAATATGATTTAACCGATAACAGCACTCATTACAAATGTGAAGAAGTTGCCTGTAAATGTCTACCAGATAAGATGCTTTGTGGTCAATCGGGATCGATTGATATCTCTGACTTTTTAACTGAAACAATTAGAGGACCGGGTGATTTCTCTTGTGATATTGAAAAAAGGACTTGTAGATTCTCTGAACCAAGTATGAATGACTTGATTACAAATGTGTTTGGTGATCCATACATAACTTTAGAGTGTAATTCCGGTGAATGTTTACATGCTAGTGAAATCCCTGGCTTTGACTTGCCAGGAAAAGCTACTTTTGGCCTAATTGACCTATTAAGGGTTGGTGCTGCCGTTGCAGGTTGTGCCGGTGTCATAGGATTGGCTGTTTACTCAATAGGGAAGTCACCTTTGTTTAATGACGATGGTGTCATTACCTTACCGAGTGATGACAATGCCGATGCCGATAATGGATCTCTATTGGCAGATTACAAACCTGCTGTTTTCACATTTGATAAGGTTAGTTATTCTGTTGATGAGAAGCCAATTTTAAAGAATGCATTTGGTGTTGTTAGCCCTGGTGAATGTCTTGCAATTATGGGAGGATCTGGTGCAGGTAAAACTACTTTACTTGATATTCTTGCTGGCAAGAATAAGAGTGGACAGAAGGATGGCAACTTATACATAAATGGTGAAATGATTGTTTCCAAACAAGATATGGCTCATTATCAGAAATCTATTGGTTTTGTTGATCAAGAAGATTTCTTATTCCCAACTTTGACAGTTTATGAGACAGTGTTAAATAGTGCTTTGTTGAGATTACCGCGTACTATGCCTGTCTCCATCAAGAAAGCTAAAGTTAGTCAAATTTTGGCCGAATTGAGAATTTTACACATTAAAGATAAACTCATTGGATCTGATTTCGAAAGGGGTATTTCCGGTGGTGAAAAAAGAAGAGTTGCAATTGCTTGTGAGTTAGTGACTTCACCTTCAATATTGTTCTTAGATGAGCCAACTTCAGGATTAGATAGTTATAACGCTTTCAACGTTGTGGAATCTCTAGTTAGATTAGCCAAGGATTTCAATAGAACAATTATTTTCACTATTCACCAACCACGTAGTAATATTGTTGCCTTGTTTGACAAGTTACTATTACTAGCCGAAGGTGATATAGTTTACTCTGGTAGTATGATGGAATGTAACGAGTTTTTCAGTGATAACGGGTACACTTGTCCAACTGGTTACAATATTGCCGATTACTTGATTGATATCACTGCTGACGAGGCAAATGCTGTTGCTGTTTCTAAACCTTCTGAATTGCTATCGTCCTCACTGGATGAAGAAAACAGGAATCACGACCATGACATACATACTGTTCTACCCGGTAACGATGATGATCCAACTACTGAATGGCAGCATTTTGCAGTTCATCGTGATGAGTACAGCCATTTACTGGGCGCTTCTGGTAAGAAGCGTTCTCATCCTAAATCCATATTCAACATTTTCAATAAGTCATTAAAGGCTGAAGAATTGCATTCAGAGATCAACGAAATTGCTGAAAAGTTCAAGACTACCCAGCAAGAACCCGGGGATGCATCTTCTCAGACTTCGTTCTTCAAAGGCGATCGAAGTAAATCTAAGGCTGGATTTTTAACTCAACTATCCATTTTGTGCTCAAGAACTTTCAAGAATTCATACCGTAACCCACAATTATTGATGGGTCACTATGCATTGGCTTTGATCGTTGGTTTGTTCTGCTCTTTTATTTACTATGACGTTGAAAACAACATTAGTGGTTTCCAAAACAGACTTGGTTTGTTCTTCTTTTTACTCACATTATTTGGATTCTCAACACTTACAGGATTGCATTCCTTCACTATAGAGAGAATTGTTTTCATTAGAGAAAGAGCTAATAATTACTACCATCCATTAAGTTACTATTTGAGTAAGATATTGTGTGATGTTATCCCTTTGAGATTATTCCCTCCTGTCATTTTAATGGCTATCATATATCCACTAGTTGGATTGAACATGGAAGGAAATAAGTTCTGGACTTCAATTGTGATTCTCGTTTTGTTCAATTTGGCAACAGCTGTTGAGATCTTGATTATTGGAATTTTGATCAAGGAACCTGGATCCGCTACGATGGTTGGTGTTTTAGTTCTTTTGTTCTCGTTGTTATTCGCTGGGTTGTTCATCAATAAAGATACCATTCCAGTACAAATCGCATGGTTTGAAAATATTTCAGTGTTCCATTATGGATATGAAGCTCTCTCTGTTAACGAAGTTAATGGTTTGGTTTTAAAAGAAAGGAAGTATGGTTTGGATATCAGCGTTCCTGGTGCTGTCATCTTAAGTACTTTCGGATTTGATGTTGGTGCTGTTGGATTTGATATCTGGTGGATGACTGGTATGCTTGGTGTGTTTGTTGTCTTAGGATATATTGGTTTACACTACTGTGTTTATGAGACCAGATAGTGGTGTTTTTTCTAACTTGCCCGAATTATCGATAATTCTATCTGGTTCTTTTTAGCTGTTGGTTTAAGATTCCATCCCGCATACCTTTTATGATTATTATTATTATTGTATTTTTTATCCTTTGTTCTTATTCTTGTTCGTCTAAAATTACTTTATTTGAAAGTTACATATCTACATACATCTTTGTTTTCAATCTTTCCCCTGTTCCAATCACCCCCCTGTTAAACTGTTAAGTAAACTACTCAAAGGCCTCAAAAGTGTCCTTGTAAAACACGGCAGTGCAGCTGTTTCACAAGCCTCATTGGATTGGTGGGTATTCATTTATCCAGATGATTTACATTTACAGCATAAAGACCCTGAAGTCTATAAATACACATACTGTTTTATATCCAAGAGGGGTTGTTGTATATATCAGACAAAGGATTAGAAGGTTGAAGATAAGTTTCACAAGTGACTACTGAATCAAAACTATGAATAACAAGAAAAACAATCCTAAGGTGAACCCGTTTGAATACTCCGATGATGAAAATGATGAAAATGATGACAAGTTTACCCTGAATAAATCTATACGTGACCCATTTGGAGATAGCCGTACTTATAGTTCAAATACGGTACAAGGTAATTCCAATTCAACAGGAATTGAACCTGGATATATGTACCCTGACAACCCATTTGTTTTAGCCACCCAAGAATCTCTAGAATTGCAAAGCATAGAAAACGGTAAACAAAATATAAACAGACATGCAAACGGACAACCTGATCCATTATCATTTGATCCACCAGTAGCAGCATCGTTTAATACAACTTCTAGAATAGATATAGACTCGTTTGCCCCTCCCAGATCATTTTATCCTGTTGACCAAAACCCCAATAGTATAAAGAAAATTTTGTTTGGTAAGAGAACTAAAGGGTGGCCGTATTTCACTTATATTGTCACTTTGATTCAAATAGTTGTATTTTGTTATGAATTTATTAAAATGGGTATATATACTGGAAATCCATTTCAAACGGAGCCATATTTCAATCCAATGCTCGGTCCATCGTCATATGTTCAAATCAACGTGGGTGCTAGATATCTACCTTGTATGACGTTTATTGAAGGTATCACAGATTATGAAAACTTACAATGGCCTTGTCCAAATTCAACATCCACATCCACAAATGTTTGCTCGTTAGGTGAACTTTGTGGTATGGGAGGGATATCCAATAGTGCAGATACTGGCTTTCCAGACCCTAACCAATGGTGGAGGCTGATAACTCCAATGTTTTTACATGCCGGATTACTCCATATATTCTTCAATATGTTCCTTCAGATTGTTATGGGAGCAAAAGTGGAAAGGTATATTGGTACTTTGAGGTTTGGATTCATCTACCTTGCTTCTGGAATTTCAGGTTTCTTGCTCGGTGCTAATTTCACTCCAATGGGTATTTCATCTTCTGGTGCATCTGGTGCATTGTTTGGGGCTTGTATAAGTCTCAATCTTTTACTACTGTTGTTAAATAACAGCGTTGAGCATCACGATGCCAGAGTAGAAGGTGCCAGTAGAAAGCAGTACAAAGTTTTATTATTTGGCTTAATGATTGAAATCATAATCATGATCTTCCTTGGTTTACTGCCAGGTTTAGATAACTTTTCACATATTGGAGGATTTGTTATTGGGTTAGCTTTAGGGATTGCGTTGCTGAACGATCCTATCTGTATTTATACTGATGAATACAAGAATTATCGTCAATTCAAACGATCTAGCAATGCTCTAGATATTGGAACTTTTATGGAAAATAGAGACAAAAAGAAATTTATCATATGGTGTGTGTTAAGAGTTGTCTGTTTTGTCTTGGCTATTGTTTATTTTGTAATGTTGGGTAAGAACTTCCATGATAAAGGGGCAGAAGCTTCTGAAAGTTGTTCGTGGTGTAAGTACATCAATTGTTTACCTGTTAATGGTTGGTGTGAGCAAGGCGAACTGAGTATCACTACATCTTCATTTTCTCCCTTCTTTGCATTTGAATTGCTTTTGTTTTTCATTGCTAAAAAGTTCCTGTAATTACTTTTCGTTTTGAAAACTTCAACGTTTAATGCATACGTAAGAATTATAATCGCAGTCAATGTGAATTTAGTGTTCATTCGAAATTCATTTGATTGGTATATTGTATGTACTGTTGATAACTCGATAAATATAGTCCTTGGATCTGATTGAATTGGTGTATCACTCCTGTCTCCCTAATCCTCTCCTTGTTGTAAACTGTGTCAACAGGTAAATCAAGGAAGGCTGTGCAGAGCATAAATTCTATGAAGTCCATACCACCTCGAAACTCCAATTTAAACTGATTTAGTTTGCCTTTCAAGGCACACATTGTTTGATCAGAATTAGTCTGTATGGGTGAACTTCAGTGGATCCAATTGGACCTTAAAGAAAGAGATACAAGAGAATATATAACTACGCTAACCACGAGATGGCTTCTGAATATTTAGCCTCTTTTGATGTGAGTGCTTTCACTCCTCCATCGTCATCTACCCCTGTCTACAAAGAGGACTGTATGTTTTCATTTGGTACTGCTTATGACCCAGAAGGGTTGGATATTTGCCTAAATTGTTTCCAGTCATTTTCAAGGGGAGGATTAAACTACACACAACAACATAGTGAATTTTTTGAACACAAATTATTTTTAAACTACAAGAAAACTTTAAAACCGGTTAAAGAAAGATCAACTGAACAACCTTTAAAGATGGTCAAATTGGAAATTAGAGAACAATCTGAAGATGAACTGTTTGATATCAAGTCTCAAATATACTGTAGTGAGATTGATTCATCGATTGATTATCCAAATGGGCAACTACCAGATAAGATTCGATTAGTTGCCGATGCAGTCTTAAATTCAACTTCATCTGACAGGAAAGAAGAGATTAAGTCATGGGAACAGCAAATTTTGCCATGTGCTCATGCTTTTGAAATCATTCAAACACCTTTACCAGAAGTTGATTTAACGAAATGTCAAACTTGTGGATTGACTGAGAACTTGTGGATATGTTTATCTTGTGGTTCGTTGGGTTGTGGTAGGGCACAATTCGGTGGTGTTGCTGGTAATTCTCATGCTTTAGCACATAATGAATCATCCGGTGGGCATCACATTGCCGTCAAATTAGGTTCTTTGTCCATGGATTCTGCAGATTGTTACTGTTACACTTGTAATGATGAAGTCAAAGTTCCTGATTTAGTTAAGTGTTTACAGACGTATGGGATTGATATTTCCAGTTTTGTCAAAACTGAAAAGAACTTGACTGAATTACAAATTGAGCAAAATATTAAATGGGATTTTAATATGGATGGTAAAGATGGTGAAATTCTACAGCCTGTTTTTGGTGAAGGTTTGACTGGTCTCAAAAACTTGGGTAATTCTTGTTACCTGGCTTCCGTTCTGCAAGTTTTATTTTCAATCCCATCGTTTACAGATGCTTTCCATATCGAAGAAGGTATGCCTGTTGATAAAATCTTGAATCCAGGAAATCCCGCAAATGATTTAGAAACACAATTGTATAAAATTGGTGATGGTTTATTATCTGGAAGATATTCTATTCCAGATGAATTCACAACCGAAACAGTGAAATATCAAAGAGGTATCAAGCCATCCACTTTCAAAACTTTAATTGGCGAAGGGCATCCTGAATTCTGTACTATGCAACAGCAAGATGCTTTTGAATTTTGGATGTACTTGACTGATATTATTGAAAAGAAAGGTTTGGTTGGGGTCTCTGACTCAAATCCAAATGATACATTCAAATACATTTTAGAAAGTAAGATTAAATGTAAAACTTGTGGAGGGGTCAGTATAACGAATGAGTTGTCTGACAATTTGTGTCTTCCAGTTGGAGATGAACTAGTAAATGTTGATGAAGATGGAAAGAAATATTACAAAGAGGTCACATTTAACGAATGTATTTCTAATTGGTACAGTCCTGAACAAATTGAATATAACTGTCCAGCATGTCGTTCAAAACAAGTTGCTCAAAAGAAACAAGGTTTCAAATCATATCCTGAACATCTTGTCATCAGTCCACAACGAATAAAATTGGAAAACTGGGTCCCTGTCAAAATCGACGTTCCTATTAAAATGGAAGAAATCCTAAACATTTCGAATGCAAAAGCAGAAGGAAAATTACCCGACGAAATTGAATTCCCACGAGAAGAAAAGTCAGGCGTTACTGAATCTGCTTTTGAATTTAATGTTGAAGCTATGAACATGTTACAAGGCATGGGTTTTCCTGAAAACAGATGCAAAAGAGCATTATACAACACCGGTAACAGTAGCGGTGAGATAGCAATGAATTGGTTGTTTGAACACATGGAAGACGCTGATATTGATCTACCTTTTGAAATTCCCTCCTCTAATTCTACAAATTCCAGAAAACAGGCTAAACAAGAAGACATTGATTCATTAGTGAGTATGGGATTCAGTGATAAATTGGCTAGCAAAGCATTGATCGTCAACAACGGCAATATCGAACAAGCTGTTGAATGGCTGTTCAGCAACCCTGATGATGATGGTGAGATTCCTGATGATAGTAATGATAACACTAGAACTAGTAAAGAATCTCAAGCTGATAAAATTAAAAGACTAGAGAGTGAAAGTGTTGGTAGTGATGGAATTTATCAATTAAAAGCCGTTATTTGTCATAAAGGTACCTCCATTCATTCTGGGCATTATGTTGCTTTTGTCAAGAAAATTATTGATGGTACTGAAAATTGGGTTCTGTTTAATGATGAGAAAGTTGTCATTGCTGACGAGGAAAGCTTGAAAGATGTTGAAACATGTGGTTACATTTACGTTTTCGTAAGACAGCGTAGTGGGTCTCGTCTAGCCTACAGGGGCGACTAACTAAAAACTAATAATCGATCCAGCAGTTATATGTGTATTATTATATAGTATGTATATGTTTATTGGCCATGAATGATACATAAAGAAACAGCAATAGAATATTCAAAATATTAGTTGACCCAAAAAAAAGCATGCATATTTTATAAAAGAAAACACCGAAAGTTAAAGCAATATATAAGTAGTAGGTAAAGTTGTAATATGGAATAAAAGGAGGATGTGAATAATATAAACTCTCAAAACAAAAAAAAGAACATTACAGTTTTGTCAAAGATTTGATCAATGAACAAAAAGAGCAAAAACAAAAACTTGAAGAAAAACACTCAAAAAAAACAGAGGAGCACAAGGTAATATGATATAACACAAACGTTAAAAAAAATAGTTCATCGATTTTGAAATAACGAGTTACTTCTTTAGTTCAATAATTTTAGTTTCTAGCTTCGCAACTTTCTCTTTCAATTCTTGGTTTTGTTTTCTTAAAATACCAATTTCAATATCTTTTTCTTTGGATTTACCGTAACTTAACATTTTTGACATTTCCTCATTTTCTTCAGTTAGCATTTGCATTTTAGTGATAATCTTATGGGCAACTTCTTCTTCGTCATATCTACCATTTTTTGTGGTAGATTGATTTGGATTTAATGCAATAGCAGTCAAGACTGCTTCCAATCTAACCTTTGTCTCGTCTAGTTCTTCTTGAGTAGTTTGTAACTTTTCAGATAATTTGCTGTATAAATCTTCGTGGTTCTTTGGAATCTCAAATGACTGGGAACTTCCATCTTTTGATGATGCAGATTTCAAAATAGTGTTAACTTCCGAAAGTTCTGTTTCCAATTTAGAGATCAGCATATCCTTCAATTGAATTCTGATCTTTAGATCTTCTAAATCAGTTGATGAAGCTTTAGAGTTCATACTAAGCTGTGATGGAGGAAGTCTAATTTGCTGAGAATGATGTAATTGCTGCTGAGTTGCCTGTGATTGTTGCAGATTCTGCGATTGAGCAATTTGCTGATTGTTCATCATGTTTTGTTGTTGCTGTTGCTGTTGTTGAGTTTGCGAATTAAGATAAGCTTGTTGTGATCCTGATCCTGATTGCATCATTGGGGCAGAAGCTGATTGTCCTGAGTAGCTTGGCCACTTATTATAAGAGTTTTGTGGTTGTATATAATTTTTCATTGTATTTGGAAGGTCTTTCTTCGTACCAGCTGCTACTGTTGCTGAAGAAAGTTGCATTAGGTGCAGGGTTAGAGCATCTATTTCATTGTTTGATCCTAAATTTTGGGCTTGTTGGTTCAAAGCTTGATCATCGTACATTGGTGTATAAATAGAGTCACTTGAATTATAGTACATATTTTGCATCTTGGGAACAACAGATCCTGAAGTTAAAGTGGTGTTAGCAGTGTTAAGGCCAACTGGTGACACAGCATTGCCTGTAGCACTGCTAGACCACATATCTCTTGTATTGGTCAAATGATTGTAGTTGGTTGTGGTTGAGGAAACGGGAGTAGATCCCCATGAATACGATGGAAACTTATTTGTTTGACCGATACCAAAAAGTTGATTTCTTTGACCAGCGGAACCTGCAGATGCTGTATTGTTCAAAGTTGAGTTTGACGTTGGTGGCAGTTTTTGCTCCCCTTGTTCTGGCTGTGATTGTGGCAATTGTATTTGAGCTGTATTTAAATCGTTATTTCCATATAGTTCATATTGATTTTGTGATGTAGATGAAAGTATTTTATTGCTATTGTTCCCAATTGGTGAATTGTCGTTACTGTTAGATGTCGCTGTTGCCGAATTGATAGTTTGTAGGTTTCCCATTGATCTTTCTCTGAGTGGAACTTCACTTAAAACTGATGTGCCAAAATTTGAGTTAGTGGTGTCCCCAGAACCTGAACTTTGTATTTGCTATAATATTATGAATGCTGTTAGTAGCTGTGACTTTAGAATGAATTGGAAAACTAAAAGGGTTGATCCTTTTTCCTTGTTTCAGATTTGAAACCAACCAAGATATGGCTAGATGAGAGGTTTATGGTGTTGGGGCTTACATAAGTATCATAATTCATGGCTAGCAGTACAAAATGTTTTATATCTTCTATTAAAATAGTATTTGTACGTTAACTTGGTGGCAATTGTCAAGCGACCAAATCCAGAAGAACAGGTAAAACAAGTAGCAAATAGTTTACTAACGTTTCGATCCTTCTCTGATCCTTGAGCTCTGCTTTTTTTGTTACAGAACGTCAACACTTGATGGGTTTTTTAACATGCCTGTGGTGCGCGGGTGTCTGCGTTTATCTTGAGTGGGTCTAAATCTGAGTCGATCGACGTGTCATGGGTCGGTTTGGTTCCGTACAATAAGGTAACTTGAAGTAAAGGTAATTAAGGATACATACAAATAGTTACTATATATGGCTAATCAACCACATCATTTATGATCTTTCTCTTTCTTATGTAAAATACTCGTCAAACTAGCAAACGATGAGTTCTTAGTCAAGTGTAAATGGAAACTTGATGATGATCTAGAAACTAACTCTGGTTTCTTTTTAGGAGTTAGGGATGACGCCGTACCTGAACCCGGACCTGAACCCGGACCTAAACTACCAATTCCAGTGCTGGCAATATGGGATAGTGAATTTCCTTCGTGTGCCATATTTAATAAGGATGAGTGGGATGATATTCCTGATGGTGTATGAACATGAGCAGCTTTTGCCAATGGTAATGGTTTGTTTGTTGTTAGACTTTGGTTTGGTTCCGTTGACGAACCTATTCGTAAGTCACCTGCAATCTCGGAAGTTGGCTCTAATCCTACCATCATTGATGGTTGAGGTAGGTTATTGTTACGTAGACCGTATAAATTTGCCGAAGATTGATCTCTTGAACCAGTTGGAGAGGAATTATTTGATGATCCTCTGCTTTTAGCCAATCCTGATGTCAATGCCAGATGTTCTTTGTTTCTAGATAGGATCTGTAGAGTGTTCGATGTAGAGTTTCTTGATATTCTCGCTGGTGTAGACGATGTAGTGGCACCCGTACTGGCAAGATTTGTAGAGCTATCTGTTTCCACTAAGTGCACATTTCTTAACCTTGAATCCAACAAATCTAAATTAATCTGAGAGTCAAAAACCGGTGGTTCATACGCTGGAGTCATGTCAGTATCCATAGTTTCTGCTTTCATGGCAGTTTCGTAAGAAGGAACCTTGGAAAGACTAACACCATCCCATCTATGTTGCTCATCCTCGCCCAATGTAGGAGAAGTTGCTGAGGGATCATGAATAAATGAATTGACTCTTGATAGGTGCTGAATTGGCGACATTACACCCGGCGACATAAGTGGAAGGTTATGTCCTGGCGTTGTTGGGATTTCAGATGTGCCAACTGAGAATCCAGGTCCTGAAATTGTGCCACCGTATGGAAGCGACGTAGCACTAGCTCCATTAGCAGCACCTGGTGTTAGTCCTGAGCTTCTGCGGTCTGATGATCCCGCAAATGAGAAGTAATCGCCCTCGACGTTTCTAGATTCAGGAGACTGGACTTCTTGAATATCATCACCCTGATCACCGTTTAAACTGAACACTGGTCTGTTAACTCTTCTTGTCAACAGTGAACCCATATGAAGTCCCCCGTTGTCACTTTCCCTTTGTGTTTGTAGTTGAGTCAAATTAGATATCAGTTGGGAGCTGAATCTACTTTCAGACGGTGTCATGTTGAGCTCTTCCAACGTTGTCCCAGCGTTGAATTTCTTGTCACCTGCAGGTATATCGATTGCACGTGGTGTCACGGCACCTGACAAATCAGGAGATTCCATTGGTGTACCAACTTCGCTCCAAACTCTATCATAAACATGGCTTTGATAATTTGGTGGGGCCATTAAATCTTGGGTATTATAATTAGGAGCCGATGTTGAGGTTGTGGTCTCAGCTATAGGTGCGCCTGTATTTGTGGCTAAAGTTAAGTCAACTGCAGAACCACCTGGAGTAGAAAATGGGGTATCGGGGTGAGAACGTAAATTGCTACCATCTTGTTGGAAGAGAATTTCTTCGCCTTTGTAATGGATTGTAACATCTTCTAAATTGCTGTATTTCAGTCCGTCATCGAAATCATTTAAAGGTCTGGCAACAATAGGAACAAATGGGCTAATAAATAATGAGATTGGAAGCGTGGCTCTTAGCTCGGAAACATGGCCATCACTATTGACCAATGAGATGGCAAACTTCAACTTATGTCTAACTTTCACGTAGTGTGAAACATCACAATCTTGAGCAGTTCTTGATAAGGAGTGTGGTAGTTGCAATGCAACACCAACTTCCCATCTATCTTGAGCCAATATCATATCATCATTTTGGAAGAAAACGCCATTTATGTCCATTTCCGAGTCTGCCCATATATCCTTGCCGTCTTGATCAACTGTTGGCTTTTGAACTGTTCTACTCGTAATGACTCTTTCGTCAACATGACTTGCTGCATTTGAGGAATAAGTGTAGTTTTCAATCAACTTGATTTTAATGGTGCCAAGTTTTAGCCCTTTCATTAGGGGCACCATTATAATTTCGATTGGGCACTTCGATCCAATCGCCATTGATTTCGTCGGGACACTTATGGAGTAATCGACTTTACCAGGCCATGTATTATCAACTGCCACTGTTTCAGTTAGATCTGCTGCATCAGAAGCAAGAGTTCTGATCACATGGACATGTCTCTTAGTAACCAGTGCAGGCACAAAACGGCCTCTTTCAATAGTAGATTGTAGTCTGTATACCAAAGAACAACCTGGCAATCCTTCGATAGATTCAGGAATTGATCCATCTAAAATAGTTTGGAATGGGAATTCGTAATTACCAACAGGTAGGGTCACAGTATCACTCTTGTTAGAAGATGAAGTTAGTGCACCCAAATTTAGAGAACTCAAATTACTTGATGACTTGTGTGATTTAATAAGATTTGCTGTTGATTTGGAATTTGTGCCAAGGGATTTAAGAGATGATGATGATGATTGATTTGAACGGGTTAGTTTACCGGTTGTGAACCCACTGCTAGAATTCACTCTTTGCACAGCAGAAGAAGTGGAATCAAACGAAGAGCTTAATGGGCTTTTCTTATTTAAAAATTCGTTTAAATTCAGTTGATCCCATTCAAAATCGAATAAAATCTTTGAAAATCTAACAGGTCTGTTGTATTGAGTTCCATTAGATGTTTGAACTTTATCATCCCAACTTAATCTTAAAGTGGCAAACAATTTTAAAGACATCTTTTTGATAGTTAAAGGCTCAACAACAGATAGTGCAATAACACCTGAGAATAAAGCTGATGAGGCTTCACTCTCTGGTCCCTTCAAGACAATAACATCTCTGTCTGGAGATCTCAGTCTGATATCAAATAGAGATGTTTGACGGGCACTGGACTTCTTCGATGATTTCGCCATTTGGTGAAAACAATTGTTCCAGTATTATGTTTATTGTTTCTAGTAGTTCTAGTTGTTGTTCAGCCAATTATTGCTATTAGTGATATAGGCACAGGATCAGCGTCGTTATGTCAACTGTTGTACAGTGGGGTTCCGTTTCTAGTTTTTTCGAGGTAATTTTTGAGTAAAAATTTGTAAGTCCTAGTGAAAGAAAAGGATATCTAGCGATTGAACAAGGAAGATTTATAAGGTTTATATATAGATGTAGATATGTCGGGAGTAAGTTTATGGGAACGGAAAGTTAGGAGGTAGAAGGAGATATAGATTTGTTAAATGATAATAATGATGTTTATTTCTGAGAAGAAGACAAACGAAGCGGAAAATTAGGAATCCAGGCAAAGCATGGACTGGGCTGCTGCTTGAAGTGCAGAGTTTCTTTTTGGGCGGGGGAAGAAATACCTTTGGCAGCCGTGAGAGGATGGGCATGCGTGTGGATTCGCGCGGAGAGGACGGACGGAGTGTTGCTTCTGTTGGATAATTTGCGATAGGGATACGTATAAATATAGTTGAGATTAAGTCGCTGGTAGCACAGATCTTGCATCTACAGAATCAAACAAGTACTAAAATTACTGGTTGGCTTTTGGCCTGTTAGATGCTTTCACATTTGTAAAATAAAACTATAAAAGCGATCTAAAAACTAACAGATGACTATTGTGACAGATATTCGATCCAAATCCGGTTCCAGATGACAGACGACTACGAATTGAACCTATATTATTTATCCTAAAAGTTTATATTATTGTCATCTAGGTCTGTCAAGGATTGGTGCTAGAGGGCAAGCCATTCCACTGCACAACTCTCATTCTATAAAGGTCATAGGTCTAGAAGACCCCTCTGTAGATGATGGATATTACTGTGAACCCGGATAAACTAATTGACAGCATTTTATTGTCCGCACGGATAAATCGTCAGTTGAAGACGATCGACGTGTTGAGTTATAAGTCAACATTTTTACACCCGTGCACACATTACCGTTTATTTGGTCGGCCACGATAAAGGGAATTTATCATGGGTCTGAAAAATTTGAAAAATTATTAGAGGTATTCGAGAAGCTCATAGAGATATACTCCAGACTGGCATCGGAATTAGAACATCAGCGTACAGGATCTTGGACCTCTAATCTACAATATTTCCTAGAAGTAAACCCTGTTGTACAGATTTCCCCTTTTTGCACTTAAATTTATTATTAGACTACCTTATTCCTCCTATAAGTCATCAGTTTTCAATACTTAGATATCAGTAGAATATGGAGTCTTCAGACAATTCTTTGTGGGAAGACAAAGTTCTTCCCCAATTGGATCAATTAAAGTCATCATCCACAAAACTGAAGAACTCATCTATTGTCAAAATAAACTCAATTTTGAAAAATAAAAGTGAAATATTGGAAGATGGTCAACTGAATCAAATCTGTCTGGCTATCTTGAATACTTACGACAACTATTCTCCTGATTCGAAATTCCATCAAAACATTTTACAATCATTTTCATTATTGTTGAACCTTAATACAGATAGATATTTAAAAGTTTTCATTAAATTCATAAATGAAAAATCAAGCAGATTGTTGGCACCTGTTGACTTGATAACTTTGTTGAAGTGGAACCTTTACATTACAACTGAAGCAGCCAAGCTGTCAAGATTCCAAGAAGCGTCAAAAGAATTAATCTCTTCATCAGTTCATCTACTCAATGGTATTGCTGGCACTGAACATGAAACGATCCATTACAGAAGAAACATTTTGAACTCTGCTCAGGGCGATATTAAACTATCAATACTCAACGTTTTGAAATTGGACGCAAAGTATTTAACTGACTACGTGAAGACCATCTGTGATGCCAAGCTTCCTGTGTCAGGATCTCTAGCTCATATCGGTCTGTTATCATTGGCAGTTGTTACATTATCTAAATCTAAAAAGACATCGGCAGCGTTAGAGATATTCGAAGAAAACAAGTCAATTATTTTAAATTTCTTCACGAAGGAAGCTTTAGCTACTAAATCAACACCACAAAGATTCTCATTAGATACATTTGGTCACTTCATTACAAACTTTGTTTCTAACGAAGATTTAGAGTCAACTTTATTCCCAAGTTTAGAAAAAGCAGCATTAAGAAATTCTGAACTGGTATTTGGTAGAATTGCGCCTTACTTTTTCAGAGCTATCGATGATTCTAAAGTTGATGTGTGTCAGTCGTTATCAAAGACTAAGTTCTTAAGTCAGTTAATTGCTGCGTTCAAATCACCAAAGGAGATTGTTAGAATGTTTTCTTCTGAGACTATCAATATCGTTTTATCTAAATCATCGCATACTGCTGAAGCAAACTTAAACGCCATTTCAGATGAATTATTCAAGTCTCTAAAGACATTGACTTCTACTGCAGTTGAACAAAAGGTTCTGTTTGCCGATGCATTGTCAGCAATTCCGAAGGTCTCTGATACCGTTACGTTGAGGGTTATTTTAGGTTTGCTTCCTCTTGTTACAAAGGACTCTAATGAAATCTCATTAACGTCCCAATTGAATGCCCTAATGTGTCACTATGTTTACTTGTTAAATTCAGGTGAAACTGAACCCGAAGCTAAGGTTAAAGATGCTATTAAAGCTGGCTTACAAGATAAGAAACAGAATCTAAGAAAATGTTGGACTGTTTCATTAGGTAATGCGCTTTTGGGATGTGAAACCACCTCACCAAAGGTAATTGAATTCTTCACATCATTAATCCTATTATTACTAAATACACTAGACGAATGTATTGCTTCTCCATTACCAAGTGTTACCAACAAATTAATTGTTGCTGGTTACAGTACCATCTCAATCGCTGAATATCTAAAGAAATCTTCCGACAGCGAAGAACTAATTAAGGTCATTGAAGAAGCAGACATCTCTACAAATGTTCTAACTGATGGTGAAAAACCTTCCATTGTTGTTAACTCCAAGATTTACTCCAAACTAATTGCCGAGGAAGAACAGACATGGTTTGTCAGATCACTGGCAGCATTAAGCGGTTACATCAAATCAACTCTAACTGATTTAGGGTACGCTTGGTTGTACTCTTGTACCTCTCCTTCAATGACTTCCAAGGTCAGACGATTAGCCCTCCAATTATTAGAACAGTCATACTACGCCAATCAAGAGTTCGTCTCCAAATCTGTCATTTCAGCTATTAATAGATACCTTGCTCAAGCACATATATCAGAGAAAGATGAACTAAACTTTAACCAATTTATGCCGGTCATTTCAGCCGTTACTAAAAACTCAACCTCTACTGATAAAATTTTGTTAGAGCTACAACTTGTTGATTTATTAGTTGCATCTCATCACTCCTCATTAAGCTCCTCAAAGAGCGGTTGGGTTGGCATTTGTCAAAGGGCTTTAATGGATCCAGGTACCATTGTTGCCAATAATTCCGAAAGCATTGTTTCTAAAATAACCACCATTTTGCTGGATGCAACTAAATCTACCCATCAAAGTGGTATCTCTCAAGCTGCTTGTGATGCAATTGCCACATTATCATTCATCTCAACAGAAACCATCGTTCCAAAGATCAGTGAGGTTATACAACAAGATTTAATCACATCAAAAGTCCATGACATAGATGATAACAACTATGCTATCTGGAAAGGCCAAGAAGGTGAAATGGTTATAAATGTACTTGAAAAGAACCAAAAGAAACAACAAATTAGCAAAAACTCCAAAGATTATGAAACTTTACAATGGGAAGCTTCAGTTCGTAGGAGTGCTGCTGTCAAGAATGCTACAGTTAAGAAGTACACCAAAGAAGAACAAATTTTGATTAAACAGCAAATTGAATTAGAATCTGAAATTAGGAAGACTATTACTGAAGATTACAATAGACTACGCCGCGGTTTGGAATTAATTATTTCATTATCAAAAGAAGCCTCTAAAGTTGCTAATGGCGTTGGCATTTGGTTCCCTGTTGCTGTTTCTGGTGTTTTGGCTTTACTAGAATCCGAAAAATGTAAGGCATTGGTTGCCGACCTAGCTTCAAACTGCTTCTTGACAATGGCCGGTGCTCTTTCCGTTTCAGGTTTGTCGAATAAATCACAACTGACTTTAATTGGTGCTACCACTTTAAGATTATACAACATTGATTCTGTTCCAGAAGCTTACTGTAATGAACCTGTTGATACTGCCTCTTGGTCATTGTTATTCAGTTTGAAGTTGGCTTCTGACAAATCATTATTCGATGAAATCACTTTGATGTATATTTTAACATTGCTTGTTAAGGTCATTGAAAACAGTAAGAAATACGTTTTGAAAAGTGGAGCAAAGACTAAGCAAGCTAATACCGAATATTCCGAGGAAGATAAAGAAGAAGAACAATTGACTATGGCAATTGAAGTCATTTCAGCCCATTGTGAAATTTTCCAAAATGCTTCTATTCCAAGAACTCCAATCTTAACAAACTTGTTATCGTTGATGACTGCTCCAAGTAAGGCTAAACTCTCAAAGGATTGTTTTGTGGCTTTAGCTCAAAATATTTCTGTTAACATTTCAGGTGAAGACTTGCAACTGATTTTATCAAAATGTATCGATCCCACCACCTTCGTTAGAACTTCTGTTTTGGAGGCTTTGGATGAAGAATTTGATTTAACCGAATTAGAATTTAGTGAAGAACTCTGGATTTCTGTTTTCGATAATGAAGAAACTAATAGTGACATTGCTAAGACTATTTGGGAAGAAAGTAATTTCAAATTAGATCAGTCTGCTCCTTCTAAATTAATGGCATACCTAGGCAACAAAGACACCGGTATAAGATTATCTATAGCGAAGGCATTGGCCCAATCTGTTATCGACTTGAAGTCAAGTGATATCTTCCAACAGACTTTGAACGAATTACTTGAACTATACAGAGTTAAGGAAAAGCCACCTCCTCCAATCAAGGATGAGTTTGGTTTGATTATCAAGTCGTCGATGGATCAGGCGGATACTTGGGAAGAAAGAAGCGGTGTTGCTTTAACACTTAAATTCTTGGCCCCATTGTTCTCGAGTTCTGAGGAAGTTGAGCAAATCTTTAATTTCTTCATTGAGGGTAAGGCATTGGGTGATAAGGAAACAATCGTTAGACAAGAGGTTCAAGATGCTGGTATGTCTATCATTAATGCTCATGGTAAAACCCATGTTGAAACTTTAATTCCAATCTTTGAAGCTGGTTTAGCCGCCAAAGATGAAGGTAGTAAGACACAAGATTACATTAAAGAAAGTATCATTATTCTATATGGTAATATGGCCCGTCACTTGGATGCTTCTGATTCAAGAGTTGATGATATTGTTTCAAGATTGTTGAAGGCTTTAGATACCCCATCAGAAGATGTTCAATTTGCTGTTTCTGAATGTATTGCCCCACTTGTTCCTGCCACGCAAAAGAAACTAGGTTCGTACTATGACCAGTTATTCGATAAGTTGTTTACTGAGAAATCGTTGGCACAAAGAAGAGGTGCCGCTTATGGTATCGCTGGTCTAGTTAAAGGTGCTGGTTTGAAGTCACTGGCTGAGAACGATATCATGCGTAACTTAACTGAAGCTTCTGATGATAAGCGTGATCCAAAGAGAAGGGAGGCTGCTTCATTTACCTTTGAAACATTATCCCAATCCTTGGGTGCATTATTTGAACCGTATGTTATTGAAATCTTACCAATTATCTTGAAGTCATTAGGAGATCAAACCCCAGAAGTTAGAGAAGCTACGGATTATGCTGCTAGAGCAATTATGAAGAACACTACCAGCTATGGTATCAAGAAATTGATTCCATTAGCTATCAGTAACTTAGATGATATTGCTTGGAGAACCAAGAAAGGTTCAGTTGAATTGTTAGGTTCCATGGCTTACTTAGATCCAACTCAATTATCTGCTTCCTTATCAACTATTGTTCCTGAAATTGTTGGTGTGTTAAATGATTCCCATAAAGAAGTCAGAAAGGCCGCTGATCAATCACTAAAGAGATTTGGTGAAGTTATTAGAAACCCTGAAATTCAAGAGCTTGTTCCAACTCTATTGAAGGCTATTGGTGACCCAACCAAATACACTACTGACGCTTTAGATAGTTTGATTCAAACTCAATTCGTCCATTATATTGATGGCCCTTCATTAGCTTTGATCATTCATGTTATTCACAGAGGTATGCACGATAGATCTGCTACTACCAAGAGAAAGGCCTGTCAAATTGTTGGTAATATGTCGATCTTGGTTGATTCAAAGGATTTGACCCCTTATTTGCCTCAACTGGTTTCTGAATTAGAAGAAGCTATGGTTGACCCAGTTCCACAGACAAGAGCTACTGCTGCTCGTGCTTTAGGTTCATTGGTTGAAAAGTTAGGTGAAGAAAGATTCCCTGACTTGATTCCAAGATTGATTAGTACATTGAAGGATGAAACTAGATCTGGTGATAGATTAGGTTCTGCGCAAGCATTAGCGGAAGTTATCAGTGGTATTGGTTTGAGTAAATTAGATGAATTGTTACCTACAATTTTGGCTGGTACTACTTCTCCAAAGACTTACGTTCGTGCTGGTTTCATGCCATTACTGTTATTCTTACCTGTTTGTTTCGGTAACCAATTTGCTCCATACTTATCAAGAACCATTCCTCCTATTTTATCAGGTCTAGCTGATTTGGATGAAGATATCAGAGATACATCTTTAAGATCTGGTCGTCTTATTGTCAGTAACTATGCCAATAAGGCTGTTGATTTGTTATTACCTGAATTGGAAAGAGGTCTATCTGATCCAAACCCACGTATAAGATTATCATCTGTTGAATTGACTGGTGACCTATTGTTCAAGATCAGTGGTATTACCGGTAAGTTAGAATTAACCGAAGATATTGGTACTATGTCTGTGAACGTCACCAAAGCCTTGGACGATGTTCTTGGTATTGAAAGACGTGACCGCGTTTTGGCCCAATTGTTTGTTTGTAGATCAGATAGTTCTGGTCAAGTTAGAATTGAAACCATTAATATTTGGAAAGCCCTTGTTGCCAACACTCCAAAGACTGTTAGAGAAATCTTACCAACTCTTACCCAAATCATTGTTCGTAGATTGGCTTCTCCAGATGAAGAACAAAGAACTATTGCTGCTACTACATTGGGTGAAACAGTTAAGCGTGTTGGTGGTAATGCTTTATCTCAATTGTTACCAACATTAGAAGAATCATTATTCTCTTCGGATTCTGATGCTAAGCAAGGTATTTGTATCGCTGTTCGTGAGTTAATTGAATCCACTTCATCTGACAACGTCACCGAATACCAAGAAATCTTCTTCAGCATTATTCGTGATGCTCTTGTTGATCCTAACTACGGTGTCAGAGAGGCTGCTGCTCAGGCCTTCGACGTCTTGCAAGATGCCATTGGTAATACTGCTGTTGATGAAGTTATTCCACGTTTGTTAGAAATGTTGGATGGCAATGATTCGGATAATGCTTTGTCTGCATTGGAAGAAATTATGGCTACTAAGGCTGATGTCATTTTCCCAATCTTGATCCCATCATTGTTGACTCCACCAATCAATGCTAGTGCCTTGGGTGCTTTGGCTGAAGTTGCAGGTTCTGCCTTATACAAACGATTATCCACAATTATTAACGCTTTGGTTGACTCCATTATTGGCGAAGTTGGTGATAGAGACGAGATATTATCTGCTTTAACTCGGACTCTACTAGCTGTTAATTCAGATCAAGGTTGCCACCCATTAATGCAACAAATCTTATCCTTAATGAGACATGAAAATGCTAAAAGAGTTGCTGTTATTTATGAAGTTCTTCCTGAATTCTTTGCTTCAAGTTCTTTAGATTACTCTCTTTACACTGAAGATATTGTTGTCCAATGTATCCTATCATTGGACGATCCAGATCAGGAAGTTGCTAAGAACAGTTTCGGTGCTTTAAATGCCTTGGTCAAGAAGCAACCGAAGGAAAGCTTAGAGAAGTTGGTTGCCCCTGCTCAACGTACTTTGTCTTCTATCGGAAAGCAAGGGGAAGAATTATTTGTTTTCTCATTACCGAAGGGTCCAAATTGTATCTTACCAATCTTTTTACATGGTTTGATGTATGGTACCGTTATTCAAAGAGAACAATCCGCTAATGGTATTGCTGATATTGTTGACCGTACGCCTGTCACTGGCTTGAAACCTTTTGTGACTCTTATTGTCGGTCCATTAATCAGAGTTATTGGTGAAAGATTCACCGGTGATCTTAAGAGTGCTATTTTGTTGGCCTTGAACAAGTTGTTTGCAAAGGTTCCGCAGTTCCTACGTCCTTTCATTCCTCAGTTACAACGTACTTTTGTCAAGTCATTGAGTGATACCTCCAATGAAATTTTAAGATCTAGAGCTGCTAAGGCTTTGGGTACCTTAATTGAATTCCAACCAAGAGTTGATCCATTAGTTACTGAATTATTGAGCGGTGCTAAGGCTGCTGTTGGAGAAGAAAATATCGGTGTCAAGACCGCCATGTTAAAGGCTTTGTTAGAAGTTGTTCGTAAAGCCGGTACCAAGATGAGTGAAGCTTCAAAGAATGGTGTTATGTCATTGGTTGAAAAGGAAATGTTCAGTGATCAGGTTAATATTGATACTGCTGTTGCTTATGCCAGATTAGTCGGTGCTTTATCTAAGATCCTATCTGCAGAAGAAGCTACTAATATGCTAAGAGTTAAGGTTCTTGAAGCTGATTTGGAAGATAGCAACTCTTCTAGTTTTGCTGTGTTGACTTTAAACGCTTTCTTGAAAGATTCTCCAGAACATATCTTCGCTACAGGGCTATTCTGCGAAGTCGCTGGCTTCATCAACAAATCTAGCACATCTACCATTCCATATGTGAGTAACAATGCCACTATGGCTGCTGGTAAGTTGTTACTTTCTTTGGATAAGTTAGAGCTTACTGAAGAAGCAGAAGCATCAATTACTGAAGTTGTCAAACAGTTGGCTGTTTCTATGGAATCTCCTGCTTCCCACTCACTTGATACTAGAAGATTGGCATTGACAGTTGTCAGAACTGTTTGTAGATTCCAATACGACCTGGTTATTAAGCCAAACATTGATCTTCTTGTTCCTGCTGTCTTCTCGTGTGTTAGAGACTCTATTATTCCAATTAAGTTGGCTGCTGAAAAATCATACTTGGCTATCTTCAACTTTGTCACGGATGAAAAAATGGAGTACTTCAACAACTGGGTTGAAAGTAAGCAAAGTGAAGGTTCTATCAGCACTGCTGCTGGTGCTGTTATTCAATTAAGATCAATTACTGAATACTCAAAGAGGGTTGGTTTGCGTCTAGCTGCTACTGAAAGAGAAAGGGTTACTGCTGGTGGTGATATGGAGGCCATGTTCTCTGATCAATTTGAAGATGAGAGAGAAATTTGGGCAATTGGTTCCGTTGATATTGGAAAGGAATAGATGTCTGTTTGGTCAGTATATTGGAGCTAGCTGTGTTGATCATTTATCTATGATAACCAAAATATATTTACTCACGATTTGCAATACTCTTTATGCTGCTTGAGTATTTATTGGTTTTGTTCCATCAACCTTTAGTGTCCATTTATTCTCATTAACGAGATTATGATCTAGCACTCCAACTGCATTTGATTTTTGTACTTAATGACTTTTCATTTTTATTTATTAGATTGATTTCTCTATACTTTGTATTGTTTGTTTCTAAAATTGTGTTGATTCATATCATTAAAATATCCTTTCAAACTCCATTTGGTGGAAACCCTAACTCTGGTTTAACCCTTGCTTTTGCACCAACCACCCCACACCACTACATCCCTACCACGACGCGTCGACTCTGTCCACCAAGACACGTCTACGCGTCTACAATCAAGGACCAGATGTACGTAATTAACACGAACAAGACCATTTTTTCCCGATAGGGAAATATTTGTGCTGATGTAATCGCGTCTCAATCCAGAAATCTGGGCAATCGATCGCCAAAACCTCAGGCTGCTAACAAAATTTTGGAATTACTACTGGGATTCAGTCTTATGCAATGAGGATACATGTTAAGTTGGGCCACCTTCCGTATTTTTCTGAACTCTACTCATTTACTGATCTGTTCCCTTCCCTAGAGTTCAAAATATTTTTCTAATCCTCTTCAATTCATTAGATTACTGTATTGTTATATTATTCAGAGTTTTTTTTACTCACAATTTTAGCTGATTTGTTCTGGAAATAAATCGCTTTAAAAACACCTCCTTTGAAGTACTCTATTTTTTCACTTTGTACTACAGCATAACCGTTTCCCTTCTGAACTGGATAGCGATACACTTTATACTCATCAAGTAACTTGTTTTTTAAATACCAATTATCACAGATACTATAATTAGAAACTGATTACAGCCATGTCGGGGGTCTATTTAGCAACCTATTCACAAGTATGTTTTCTGCTTTGTTTTTGTCATTTTTTCTCTGTCTTTCCGAACAGTATCACTTCCAATATTTGTTTCGATTATTTCAGTATAACTAACATAAACTCATTATTTTCTCTCAATTAATTAGGTCGATGTATATGAAAGTACTGTCAACGAAATGCCTCTAATGCGTAGGTGTTCTGACAATTGGGTCAATGCTACACAGATCTTGAAGATAGCAGGATTTGCTAAAGCTCAAAGAACTAGATTATTGGAAAGAGAAGTGCACCAATTTGAACATCAAAAGATTCAAGGTGGCCATGGTCGTTTCCAAGGTACATGGGTTCCATTGGAATTTGCTCAACAATTAGCTCAATCGCACAAAGTCCCACAAAAAGATGTTAGTGTCTTATACTATGATCCCGCAACTGATGGTCCTGTTGGAAAGAAGCTTAATCCCAAAGCTACATTTAATTCTCACTCAGCAGAAGCCAAGAAAAGAAGAATTAAGAATGATCCTGCTAACTCTCCAAAACTGAAGAAAAGTTCGCCAACTGATTCAGTTTCAAGAGGCAAATCAGCAAAGAATCAGAAATCAAGTATGAGTGGTCCACCAACTTTTGCTTCCACTGCTACATCACATTCTAAAACACCAAATACAAATATTATTCCAGCTCCACAATATTCACTGTCATCTCCACAAGGTCCATATATAAACAGATCAGTTTCTCACCAATTCTATCCACCAGCACCATTCCCTATGACAAATCAGATCACAATGCAACAACAACGTGAACTATTCATTGCTCAGCAGCAGCAGCAGCTGGCTCATTTCCAGCAGCAGCAACAAGAACAAGCCATCCATATTCATCAACAACAGCAACGAGAACTTCAGCTTCACCAACAATCCCACCCTCCTCAGTTCCAGCCTCAACAACCACAGCAAGCGCATATTCAAAGATTCAGCCATAACTACAATAACTTTGGATCGTTGTCTACAACAGATGGATCTCAGGATGACTTACGTTTGAATAGAACGAACTCTGATACATCAACGTCATCCGGTGACCTTGACAGTGAAATGAAACAAGCTCCCCATATTTCAGAAATGAGTTTTGCTCAACAACCACAGGGTCAGGCACTTCAGCAGCTACAATCCCAACAACAACTCACTCAGAACTATATCTTACCAAATGGCAGTGACATGCCTCCCCCTCAGTCTTTGGAATCAAGTTTCCAACAAGAAAAAGAAAGTTCTGAAAACGGAGACTATGATTACTATACAGAGAAACTTTTAAGTTTTTTCAGTAACGATAATGATCCAATTCCTGATTTCGTTATCAATTCGCCGAGTGACTTTGATATTAATAAGGCCATTGATAGTGAAGGTCATACTCCATTACATTGGGCATCCGCTCTAGCTTCTGCCAATATTATTGAAACTTTAATAAGCAAAAATGCAAACCCATTAATCTTAAATGCTGCTGGCATGAACTGTTTGTCCAAGTTAATTCATTTCACTAACTCTTATGATATAAAGAACTTCAGTATGATTCTACACCTCCTTCGTCAATGTTTGATTGTTCCTGATAAGCGTAGTCGTACACCATTACATTATCTAATGGAAAATGCCTCTGTGCCAAACAAATTCAATAGTTTAAATTATTACTTCACTGAAATTGTTAAATTCATCGCTTATCAACAAAGAGAAGCTGAAAAGCTGATGAGTACATCTAAACAGGAGAAGAATTTACTTAGAATACTGATCAATCATCAAGATAAAGATGGTAACACTGCCCTGCATCTAGCTTTAAAAAGTGGTGAAAATATATTTGTTAAGGAACTATTGAAATTGGGTGCTGATGTCAGTACTATTGGAATGGAAAACATTCCATATGATGTGCTAAGGGATATTTCTGATGATAACGAACTTCAAATGGCTGTGAATTCGGCAAATCAATTGTTAAACTCTGCTGAGATACCACAACCTCAATGCTCTATAGATGACTTACATTTTTATCAAATACAGCATCCAAGCCAACAGCGGCAACTACAAGGACATCAACGTCTTTCGTCCACTCAAGACCCTCCAGTGGTCACCCTATCCAAGGTTGATGAAGCTCCTGAAACAATGGATGTGACTGAGAATAAAGAAAATATCTTTGATGATCAGTCTTCCAAGACTGAACAAGCCAAGAGTATTGGCTTGGAAACACCACTGTTACATGACATTGAAGCTTCAGAAGCTGAAGTGAATATTGAAATTGAGGACGACAAGAAGGATGTGACTGTTGTTGTCAAAGAGGAACCTAAAACAGCTTTGAATTTGAAAGACTCTATGGCTTTAACAGAATCGCTTCGCCACTTCAAAGAATCCTTTCCTGATATTTTGGGAATGTTAAGAGATTCCTTTGATTCCGAATTATCTTCCAAAAATGATGAAATTGAGCACAACGAAACAACCTACAAGAAACTTGAAAGTGAAATCAATGCTTTGGACGTTAAGAACAAGAAGCTAATGCGTGAAATTTTTGGCGATGAAATATCTAAAGGGGTTGATATTGTACCTTTTATGGAAAGATTACTTGCTGACCCAACAAAACTTGAAACCCAAAATGGCAAATACCAACACTTTTGTGGGAAAGATGAGCTTCGTTCTGAACTTGTCAATAAACTTCGTCATTACAAGCATCAATTCTATGCAAAACGTAATCACTTGACAAACTTATACGAAAGATCACAAGCATTAGATCTTGCTAAACTTGTTCATAATGAAGAAACTCATATTACTGATGAAGCACCAGAAGCAGAATACGAGGAAATGAACAGTGATGGGGTCAAGACTATGATCCCAAAAAATTTCAGGCTTGCTGTTAAACTAACCTCGTTACAAGTTACTAGACGTGTTTTGGTTGAAGATATTACAACTACCGTCGGGGGTCCTGTTTCGGCTCTGGCCGAAAGAGATGATAAGAATGATGAAGTTGATGAATTAGAAACCCTGGAGGATGAGTATTCTGCTGGTGGTGTAGATGACTCCGAAGATGCTGATATCGATTCTGTTCTTGGAAGTAGAAAGAAGAGTTTGAGCTCCATGACTAAAGAAGAAGTTGAAGAAAGACGTACAGAAGCTAAACTTTACTTGTACAAGAAGCTGGTTTCCAATATCTGCTCGCTGCCAATGGAAGAAATCGATGGGGAACTACTGAACGGTATTGAAATGAGATTAGTTGAAGGGAAAGGAATTTGAATGTTTAGTTTATGCTCCCTCTATTTCTATTCTCTTGTTCGCTTAATTTCTGCAATTTTTAAGCCCGTTTTCACTTTTTTTTGTCATGCGTTTGTATACTCACTGTATCTCTGTTGTTTTACTTATTATCAGTCCCGTTTACTACTGTTTATGATTCTTAACTTTTCTATTGTTACTATCCTTTTTTATTTAACTTTTTATCATTCTCCGTTTTCCGTTCTTAAAAATTACATTTATACTCCTTCACAAATTCTATGCTTTTCGATTGTAAAAAATGGCCATCTTGTAATCAGCCAGTGAGACACTGGTCTAACGATTTCGGTTCAAGTAAGCGGTTCGTAGGCCCGATAGAAATAAGTTCGGGCTAATCCATTGAGCAAAAAGAAGTACCGAGAAGTAACAACAATGTGGTTCGCAAAAAGAAGTACCGAGAAGTAACAACAATGTGGTTCGCAAAAAGATAAACCTCCGAGACGGGGAATTGAACCCCGGTCTCCCGCGTGACAAGCGAGAATTCTAACCACTAAACTATCTTGGATTTTTTTACATATAATGAATCGGGCACGCTTTCGTTTTAATCGTTTATAAGTGATATTCTTCTTATAATTTGGAACTTGATATTTTC